>JAQZBX010000575.1:0-103786 GCA_029593785.1 Cabassous unicinctus | reverse complement strand
ATATATATAAAGCAGGTAAAGTGCAAGGACCAATTTATCTACATATTTTTCTATTCTTTGAGAGATCCATATTGACTCTCCTAGGAATATATGTAAAATTGCGAAACCATCATCTATTAAATTGAAGTGCCTCTGAATAGAACTAGTTGTCATACATACATAATGGCATATCAAATGTTTTGAATGACTTAAAATCAAGGTTGATATATGTCTTTTCCATATTTTTCTCACTATAAGCAACAAGATCATTTGGAAGTACTTTATTAGAAAATATAAGTTTTTGTTTTATCGATGCAATGGTTTCCAGGCTGATCTATATTAAATGCCATTCAAAGTTCATTTGTTAATAATGTTTACCACTTAAGAAATCTAGTTTTTGGGAGGTATGAAATATGGTATCATAGTTTTGCTATTTTGAAGACTCCTTCAAGGTTTTGGTAAGCATCTTGATATTTCAAATCTCCACATCTCTCTTGGCAGCACTGGCATTTTCTGATATATTCTTTTCTACCTCTTTTAAATGCCCTTTTCCCAGGAAACAGTTGCTACTTCTTTCCAGTAGTACAACTCTTGAGTTTGGAATATATTTTTAAATGTGAGAGATTGAGGCCTTCTCGTGGCTTTAGAGCTCTAAGGTTATAAGACCAGGGCAGTTTCTCACTTTACTGGTAAATAAAACACAGAAAATTTAAGTGATCTATGTGCCATTTCAAAGAGCTACAGTGACACTAAAATTTGAGCAGACATCTCCGATTATTTTCTTGTCTTCTCTTTAGCATGGATGCCCCTGCTGCTCATATCCAGTTACCATTGCCCACATCTATATTATAAACTCATTTACAAAATGTATTTTGTAATCAATATATTCATTGAACATATATTTTGGGTAAGCTTTGTAAGCTTAATCACTCTGAGACTTTATTATTTAGAAAATAATAAAATGAAATCAAATTTGCAATATGTTGCAAAGAACAATTCAATACTACTAACTTAAATGCATGTTCTAGATAATGATACAAAATGAGATAGTTATTGCAATGTATTTTCTTCTTTCTCCATTTAAATGTCTCTCTTTTTTTTTTCATTTCTTTTGTTTTGTTTTATTTATTTTTTCTAGAATATTTAAATTATTTTTTCTTTATTTTTGAAAAAGATTTTGATTACATAAATGTTGCATCGAAAATACAAGGGATTCCCATATACCCACCCCTCTGCCCTCACACTTTCCCCCATTAACAACTTCTTTCATTAATGTGGCACATTTGTTACAATTGATGAACACATTTTGAAGCATTGCTACTACCCATGGTTTATAGTTTACATTATGGTTTACATGTAGTTTTATAGGTTTTGACTAAAAATATAATGGCCTGCATCTGTCATTGCAATATCATGGAGAATTCAAATGTTTCTAAAATGCCCCATATTACACCTTTTCTTCCCTCTTCCTCCTCTTAGACCCTCTGGTAACCACTGTCTTTATATCAATGATACAAGTTCTTCCACTACTAGAATAATAATAAGTTTACTTTGGTTCATAGTTTCATTAACTCTTACATTCATTCCTCAGTCTTGAGGAGTTATGACCACTCTGTTTCTGATTGGGAGGGGGCTTAGATATCATGGGACAGATAGATGGAACTGTCTTGCTCGCTGTTGTAGATACTCCCTGTTTTTTGGGATGGGTGTTGTTCATCATCATCCTTTCATTATTTGTCCTAGGTAAGTCCAATGAACAGAGAGTAGGTGTTGGCTGCAACTGCTGAGATTCAGGGCTCAACTGGATTATAAACAGATCAAAGATTTAAGTCTCTGGGACATATATTTAACAATTATAGTGTCAATTATAGGTTTAAATAAAAGGAGCAGAAGAGTCATGTGTAAGGAAATTATAAGTGATTCTAATTCTGTTACATTGGGGAGAATATATTCCAAAGAAAGGCCCACTGACAGGGTGCTGAATTCCTGAGATTGTTGGCCCTGCTTATAGTGTCTAGATGTCCCTAGATCTCTCAGTAGCCTTGCTGTTTGAGGCACTGTTTACTGTGGCAGTCAATGAGATACTGCTGAGTCATGCATAAGCATAACCTCTGCAATGCCCTCCTGACTCACTTTGAAATCTCTTAGCCATATAAACTTATTTGTATTTAATGTTTCCCCCTTTTGGTCAAGGTCTTTTACCAGATGCTTGGCTACTCAATGCTTGGTAATAATCCCTTGGTGCCAGGGAGGATCATCCCCAGGAGTCATGTCCCACACTGGGGGAAAGGAAGTGCATTTATATGCTGACATTGGCTTAGAGAGAGGCCACATTTGAGCAACAAGGAGGCTTTCAAGGGGTGACTGTTAGGCAATATATATTACTAGGCTAAGTTTCAGTTTCACAAGAATCAGATTCATGAGTACAAACATCAATATTAAGGGCATATTGGTCTGTACTCTTTCTCTAGGCACTGCCCATGTACTCTAGAGGTTCTTGCTGCTCATTGGAGAATGTAATAGGACTCCTCACACTGGGAATTCAATATTCCATCAGTTATTGCATGGGTCTACAATCTAAAATGACTTTATATCCCAATGTTCCAATGCATTTGGAAGATTTAGATACTATTTTTGTGCTTCTTTCTTCCTTCTGTATACTCAAATTAAGTGTTAAGATCTGAACATTGGAAAAATCTGGGTAAGAATACTCTTGTATTTTGTATATAATATTCTGTAGTCTTTTTGATGTTCATTGTCTAGACATCACTTTTAATTAAAAATTTTTTTCTGCAAAACAGTTAAGATTATGATTGTCAGCAACATTTTCATATCAAAAGTTTGCCCTAAATATATTTGTCTATATCACTTGATATTTCCTTTTTCTGAATTCACAATACTTTTGGATAGGAACTAATTTTTGTTTATTTATTGTGTTTTTGATTGATTTTCTTTCCAATGTATGTTGAAATTATTTCGCCACTTAAAATTTAAGCTTTTTGAAACAAAGACCATACTTACACTTTTCTGGATTCCCTGATAAGTGGAATGAGCTCTCATTGAATTTAATATTGACCTAGAGATGACTAAATAGAGTTTCATCCAAAATTAAACATAAAAAGAGAAAATCATACTGCATTAATATATTAGGATGCTCTGATTTGAGTCTTGAAGACTTTATAAAATATTACCTTAAAACATCATTAAAATATATTTATAAAGTTGCTTTTTTAGACAAGAAATATAAATTTGAAAAATTATTTAATTCTTTGTTTTACTACATATCAAGTATTATTCATTTTATATAATATGAGGTGGTTTGAAGTTTAATACAGTGTTTCTAAATATATAATGACTTAATTCTCTCATCTATGATTCTTCCTATTTCATGAGTGTGCATATATCAATAGAGTATACTTAATCACAGATGGAAATTTACTGAACCTTTGATAGCTTACCAGCAACTGAAAGTACAGAAAGAGAACTTGACTATTAACTCACTTGTATTTTCAACCAAATGAGCTGTTCGTAGTCATTAAAGTATTCTTTATGACTTCATATTTATTTCACCTAAGAAAATTAATCCCACAATAACTCCCATGTGCTTTACAACCATAGAATGAACCCAATAATTTTATGTCATTTTAACATAATGCATATGATTATAAAATGTGTTTCCTTTTTATTGATATGCTTATAATACTGAGGTTAAATGCTATAAAATTTAAAAAGTTAATCACTTTTCACTCAAAATACCTAAAAAATCAAGTAACTTGAATATTTTACACTTTAATTTTTCATATTTTTTAGTAATATCCTATCTTTAATTTAGATATAAATTTTATTTCTATTAATAAAATGCCACACCCTCAAAATAAGTTAAAAAAAAACCACAGCACTGTGATAATCACTGTTTACACAGAGTCATTGTAAAGATACTTCTTTATATTTCTCCCCAGTCTTGACATAAATTTTACTTTTCTTCCCCAATCTGGGGAAGAAAAAATGGAATCTTAGTTATTACCTTTTTATGTAAATTAGGAAAAAATTACCCTGGCTTATAATGCAAAAGAGGCTTGTTAAATTTAGAAATCTTAATTGTGACCTTCCAATTTATATCCCAGTGCTTACACAAAAAGTGAACCTGTGCTGAATAATGGAAGCAAGTTTACTGATATCTCAGAGAGAAAAAAAATTAAAGTATATTAATCAAAATCAACCAAATTAACATCCACTCTTTTGTTTTTGGAATGTACATCAAATTTCTCCCATAGTGTCATGAAATATTAGATACTTTCCATATTCTGATAAGGGAAGTTAAGCATGACTTGCCTAAAATGATGCAAAAAAGTTAGCTGTATTCTTTTACAAAAAAAAGGCCACAAAATAGTTTATACCAATGCCATATTTGCTGCTGAGATAAATGGAAAGAACCATAAAAGTAAAAAAATATTTTCAAAATCCCCTGTATTTCCTAAAAACTTACTTCCCCTTTACCACCTTCGAATTCCCAATCAAGCTGTTTTAGTGAGGTAATATATAAGGATTCATTAAATGTTTTGTGGAAATGAGAAAACACCATGGAATTCCATGCAATAACCATTGCCATTTTACATACCAGTATGCTACCAAGGCAATACCAGTGCAATACATTCCTTCTTAAACTCCTAAAACAGCATTTTAATTAACTTTGAAGAGTTCAATAATAATGGCCAATAAGTAAAATTATATTTGAATATACCAAAGGCTCTAAAAATCATTTAATATATTGTTTTAGTTTCCTTGGCTTCTCAAACAAATATCATTCAATGGGTTGGCTTCAACAATGGAAATTTATTAGTTCACAGTTTTGAGGCTAAGAAAAGCCCTACTCAAGCTGTCATCAAGGCAATATTTTCTTCCTGAAGATTGACATTCTAGGGCTTGTTTCTGGTGATCCTTGGTCTTGGGAACCTCTATCACATGGCATTGCACATGACAGCTTTTCTGGCATCTCCCTTCCCATCCAGGTTCTGTTGACTTTTAACTTTTTGTTCCCCATGGCTTTCTATCTAGCTGTCTTAAATTTATTCTTCTTTTAAAGGACTCCAATAATAAGATCAATACACATCCTAATTGAGTTGGGCCACACCTTAACTGAAGTAACCTCAATAGGGCTTACTGACATTGAGTTCACAACCACTGGATTGGAATAAGTTTCAGAACATGTTATTCTGGGGTCCATATCTCAAAACCACCAAATCATTAGGAATTTTTCCCATGCTTTTCTGCTAAGAAGATTATTTTTAAAATATGATCTTATTAATATTCGTTAATGAGTGAAAAATATGATTATTCTAAATATATATACAAGGAAAATTAAATTTATTAAATAGTGGTTCTCAAAGATACTAGTCACAAAAAGACAATTATCCTTGGGTCTTTTACAACAAAGGCAATTTATTGAATTATTTAATGCATGAATAGTAAATAATTTTCTATAATTGATTTAGTAATCAATTAAGTATATGAATCTAAATATCTTATCTGGACATATTTTTCAATAATAACTATATATTTTATCTTACATAATTGGGAAATATATATGTTGAAACCTCACATTTTGCAAAGTTGATATAAGACAATTTAGAAGTTGTTTTTCCCTGTGAAGAATTTGTACAAAATTTATTAAAAGAACTGACAAAATCTGGACTAGACAAGAATATGCAAATGAAAGAGCAAAATCTTTTTTAAGCCAGTTTGGCACAAACATGCTAATGACTGTGTTCTTATTACTAGAGATTTCATTGTAATTTGCATGCTTAATTTGGGTGCTCATAAGCCAAGAACACTGTATAATTTTGTTTTAATATTGCAATCTCTATAGCCAGTCTTTCTGGGTTTGTACCCTACATGTTTCACATATGAATTGGATACATATGCATGATTACCTAAATTTTCTGTACTTCAATAAAATAGATTAGTAAAATTTGCCAAAATGTATTAATTTAAAATTCATTCCTGAAACAAACTGTAAACTTTATCTAAATGATGTTCTCTTTATAATTTACCCCCAAATAGATTTTCCCATAATCGAAGATTTTGAATGTAGTCCTACTGATATTCCTAGCCAAATTAGAAATCACAGAAGGAAAGACTAAAGTTTTTTTTTTTTTTTAAGAAACATGACAGATGTTTTAAATAATGTATTTAAGTTGCCCTTTAAAATATCCCTTAAGACATATATTAATAATAATATTAGCAACAATGAAAATGGAAATATTCAAGTAACATATCTCAACTAGTATTTGTTCAGCACTTATCATGTTCAAATTTTTACTAAATCCTTATGCATTATTATTTGAAATCTTTACAACAAACCTGTTTAGGGGGAAGCAGATGTGGCTCAAATGGTTCGGCTCCTGTTTACCATATGGGAGGCCCTGGGTTTGATTCCAGGGGTCTCCTGGTGAAGGCAAGCTGGCCTGTGCAGCACAGTGAGCTGGTGCAGCAAGATGATGCAACAAAGGGAGACAAGCAGACACAGAAAAATGCACAGCAAAGGGACACAGCGAGCACAAGGAGCAAGAGGGGGATAAATAAATAAATTAAATAAATCTTTAAAAAAAAACACCTGTTTGGGAGGCATTATTATCCACATTACACAGGTGAGAAAACTGTGTCTCAGAAAGTTTATGTTTACCAAAGGTAGCTCAGTTGGTATGTCATGAATTAAATATTACAAGCCCTTTCTGTTTGGATCCAAAGCTTCCTCCTTCCCCTGTCTTAAACACTACATGGCTTTCAAGAATATGAGGTTAACTGACTTGCACAAGACTTAAGAGCTTGAAAGTTAAAAGAATCAGAATTAATATCCCTGGCCTCATACAAGGTAATTAAATATAGTTTCATAGAAAAATGTTAACAACTGAATTATTTTTATTATCAAATTCCAAAATTAAGTAATACTATACTGAAATACCTCATGTGGATATTATTTGAATATGTGAAATGAGTTTATGGTTTTATTTCTTTTGTCTACATTTATTTAAAAAAACAGAATTAGCAATGTTCTAAGACATGCCTTTATAGATGTCCATGCACTATAAAGATTTTCTCATAAAAATTTTAGTAAAATAGCATACTGAATTACAAAATGTCATTGTCACCTTTCAAAAAACAACATTGAATTGTGTCCTTAAATTACAGTTTTTTTGTTGTTCTAATTCTGCTGAAGATCCAAAGAAGGAAGAAAGAAGAAAAAAATAAAAGAAAAGAAAGACAAAAAAAAAAAAAGTTAAAAAAAAGAAAGAAGGCAGAGGAAGGCACCATTTCATCCTGTTCTTTCCTTGATGAGGAAAATAAAATAATACATTTTTTATCAGACTCTATTCTTTCAAAATTGATAATAATATGGCCAGATGCTTTGATTTTTAACACAATGCTTTAAAATTTGCTCTTTGTTAAAGATAACCGAAAATGTTTTCTCCTTTGGAAGCTATTCTTTCCATTTTAAAGGATACTAAAATTTTTATGTTGTCTTATTTTACTGTGTTTAAGAGAATATAATTTGCATAATCTTGGTTTACTATCTCTAAATTTAGGAGAAGACATCTCTTTCTGACATGTGTTAATCCAGAGTTTTAAAACCACTTATTGCACCTTGATTTTCAATTCTGTGGTTGTGGCCATGTTTAAGGCAGACATATTTTTATTCCACAATGTTTGGGTTGGCAATTATGTCCAATCTTTCGCTAAATCTCAGTGCTCAATAAGGGGTGAGCTAAAGTTCTTATCTTCTGCATATATGGGGAAAACTTTGGCTTCTGTAGGGTAGACTATGTGATCTATTGAAATATATCCAATTCATTGTCAAGCATTCTTACTATTGTAGGTACTCAGTGTTGGACATGATGTGAACCTTTCCAAAGGTCTGAGAGTATAAAGCAGCCATCAATCCTAGCTTTCAGCCTCTATACTCTCAAATCCTGAATTTATATGCTCAATACCAAGCTTGGCTTGAAGACTAATTTTAAAATATTGTTTCTGTTTTTATTAACCTTTCTTATTAACTGTGACCAGATAATGAAGGAGTTGAATTAAAGGCCATGACTCGTGACAGAAAGCAGACCACCTTGGTATGTATAGGACAGGCATCTCTAGTCTCAAGACACTAAGATAAGAGCTGGTATGAGCCTGGTGGAGAAACATTCCGTGCTTTAAGGAGTGTATCTGGTATATTTCAGATAATGATTAACAAGATCTGTTACGTGCAGGAATGTAAGGAGAACTGAACCATTAACCCAGAGACTTGCTGACTTTAGTAACGTGTAACCCGCCACATATCTATTACCTTTGCACATGTGCACACATATTTTCTTTGTTCTAAAGCTAAATAAAAGCCATGGTGTTTTATGCAGCGGGACTCTCTTCCCCTTTGATGGAGGGTCCCCTGACCCCAGCTATTTCTTGTTTCTTTCTCATCCAGGGCAACATTTTCATGACCTAGTTCCTGAACATCAACATTTGGCGCCTGAACAGGGCCCTGAAAACGCAACTTTTCTTTCGGTCATTGCACAGTGGACCAAGGGGCTCCTGACGAGTGGTTTTCAAAAAAAAAAAAGTAAGTTACATCCTTGGGATCATCAGGGAAATGGGGAATCAGCAGTCAAATTTTGAAGAGTACTCTAGAGTGTTAAAAACTTTATTAAAAAGCACCATTGTAACTATTAAATCCTCGGCTTTTGAGGAAATTTTTTCTCTTGTACAGAAACAATGTTATTGGTTTCAGCCACAAGGGTGGAATATTTTAATCTGAAACAATGGAAGTTAGTCATGAAAGCTTTAAAAAGGCTTATCAAATGGGAGAGATAATTCCCATACATGTAGAGTCTTTGTGTAGCTTTATTTCTGTTCCTCTTGAACCATTACAATCAGATGAAAATGAGGAAAATAAACAGGATACTGCTATCACTGGACCAATAGCAGAACAACTGATGTTGATTTTAATGAAAATATATATGAAAAAATTCATGAACAGCCAAAAACATATAAACTCATGTCTAATAAAAGGGAAGAAAAGAAAAAGGGAGTTTATGGAACTTTTCCAGCAGTGATTATGCCGTCCGCTCCAGAAGATGATTTATTGTCTTTTGAAACAACGCCTGAGCCTCCTAAGATATCTGCTGATCCATTTTTTATGACATTTGATGACTCTCCAAAAGTTTCTGTTTTTGTGCCAGCATCATTATCTTCAATTACAGGAATTAAAGGGCCTATCCCCCAAAATAATGTAGGTTTCATTATTGGCTGTAGCACTCTTACAACCAAAGGTGTTTTAGTGCAAACCAGGATCATTGACTCTGACTTTGATGGAGAAATTTGTGTATTAATACAAACTTTAACTCCCTATCAAATTGAATCAGGAGATCGTATAGCTCAACTTCTTTTATTACCATATCATAAACCTCAATCTTGGCCTATAAAACGTACAGGAGGATTTGGTTCCACTGGGTGTAAAGTTTATTGGCAAACAGCAATTGGAGATGAAAGACCTGAAATTACCATAAAAATAAATGGAAAGATATTTTCAGGATTAGTGGAAACCGAAGCTAATGTCTCTATAATTGCTAAACGATATTGGCCACAAGCTTGGACTTCACAAAAGATGCCTACAGGTTTCACTGGCATTGGCTCAATGACAGATGTTTATCAAAGTACTCAGATATTTAAGGTAGAAGGTCTGGAGGGAGAAGAGGCTGCTCTGCAACCTTATGTTGTGGATGTAGGACTTAATTTATGGAGAAGAGTCTTATTATACCAATGGGGAGCTTATTTGAGTATTTGTCACCTTTCTGATACAGCTAAACATCTTATTACTCATATGCAATATGCTCCTTCTTCCCGACCTGAGACACAACTTATTGGAAACTACCATGGCTTAGGATATTCAATTTTAGAGTAGGGGCTACTGTTGCAAAGGGCTTTGCATTACTTTTAAAATGGCTAACAACCAAACCTATCTGGGTTGAACAGTGACTCCTTCCAAAAGAAAAATTAGATGCCCTGAAAGGATTAGTACATGAGCAGTTAATGGCAGGGCATATTGAATCCTCTACTAGTCCTTGGAATTCTCCAGTTTTTGTAATTTAAAAAAATCTGGCAAATGGTGCACGTTGACTGATTTATGTGAAATTAACAAAACTATTCAACCAATGGGACCTTTACAGCCTGGTTTGCCATCCCCAACTATGATTCCACAAAATTGGCATATTGTTATTTTGATCTAAAAAATTGTTTCTTTACTATTCTTCTCAATCCAGATGATAGAGAAAAATTTGCATTTACTATTCCTTCTATTAATCACTCAGCTCCTACTGAACGATATCATCAGAAAGTTCTACCTCAGGGAATGATGAACAGTCCTACATTATGTCAATCTTTTGTTCACATTCCATTACAAATTTTACAAAAACAATTTCCCAATGTTATGCTTATTCATTATATGGATGATATTCTTTTTGCCACCGAGCAAGCTTGTGAGCTGAAACAACTATTTCAGCTGGCTAAAGAAATTCATCCTCAACATGGGTTACAAATAGAAGAAGAAAATATTCAAAAACAGGCTCCTTTTCAATATTTTGGGCCATACTCTTAATGGAAATATTATAACTCTGCAAAAGGTCCAATTTCGAACTGATCATTTACGTACTTTAAATGATTTTCAGAAATTACTGGGTGATATTAATAGGGTACAGCCTATTTTAGGAATTCCAACTTATGCTTTAACTAATCTTTTCAATACTCTAACAGGAGACTCCGGCTTAAATAGCCCTCTCATTTTGAGCCCAGAAGCAAAAAGGAAGTTAAAATGGTTGGAAAAAGGAGTACAAAATAGCCAACTAACAAGAATAAATATAAATCTTCCAGTTTCACTTTTAATATTTCCATCTTGCCATTCCCCTACTGGGATACTTTGGCAAGAGGAAGGCATAATAGAATGGATATTCTTACCCAACAAAGATACAAAAAAACTTCACGCTTATCCTGAAAAAATTACATCAATAATATCAAAAGGCCGAATTTCCTGAGACAGCTTATGACTAGAGATTCTGATTAAAATCATACAGGACCTTACAAAGCAGGAGCTTTCTCAGGTCTGGCAGTTCAGTAACTCTTGACAAGTGGCCTTAGCAAATTTTATTGGAACAATTGATAATCATTTCCCAAATTCAAAATTTTTACAATTTTTAAAACATGCTTCATGGATTCTTCCTAAGGTTGTCAAACAACAACCACTCTCTGCTGTACTTACTTACTACACTGATGGCAGCAGTAATGGAGATGCAGGCTATTTAGGCCCAACTACAAAATCTTGGAAAACACCATATTTATCTGCCCAAAAGGTAGAACTAATGGCTGTTGTTCAATTGTTAAGTGAAATTTCTGAGCCTTTAAATATTGAGTCTGATTCTGCTTATGTCTGTCACATTGTCATGTAGAAACAGCTCAAATAACTCCAATTTCTAAATTAGAAGTTATTTTCTTACAATTACAAAAGTCTGTTCATGAACAAATTAATCCAATTTACATTACTCTTATTTGTTCCCATTCTCAAGTTCCAGGCCCTACGGCTTCACAAAATGATTTGGTAGATAAGCTTATTGCTCATACCGAAACTGCTGCTGATTATCATAAACTTACACATACGAATGCTTCTTGGTTACGTCATAAATATCCCCACTTAACAGTAAAAGAAAGTAAAAAGATTGTTAGACAATGTCCTACTTGTGGGCCCATAAATGCCCTCACTTTCTCTCCAGGAGTAAATCCCCATGGAGAACATCCTAATGAAATTTGGCAAATGGATGTCACACATGTGCCCTCTTTTGGCTGCCTTCAATATGTGCATCTAACAGTGGACACATTTTCTAATTTTATTTGGGCAACTGCTCATGCTGGTGAAAAGGCCTCACATGTACGTTTTCACTTATTACATTGTTTTGCTGTAATGGGCCTGCTGGCACAGCTAAAAACTGATAATGGGCCTGTCTATCTTAGTCAATCTTTCAAAAAATTTTGCAGTGACTAGAACATTAAACATGTTACAGGAATTCCATATAACCCCCAAGGACAAGCGATAAAAGAAAAAAGCAATCACTTACTTAAATTAATGTTGCAAAAACAAAAAGGGAGAGATGGAAGAGAATCTGCTAAAGACAAACAATCTAAAGCATTGCTTACCTTAAATTTTCTTAATAGACAACAAATTTCTAATACCACAGCAGCAGAAAGATAATGGGAGGTTAATAAAAAGAATGAAAATGAAAAATGTGTACAACCAATATATTGGAAAAATGAAACAACCAATAAATGAGAAAGACGGGAGGTAAAAATTGGGGGCTGAGGTTTTGCTCTTATCATTACAGAAACAGGAGAACAGCAATGGATCCCCTCCAGAAGAATCAAGCCTAGAGTTGAAGATGCTGCTGAAACTTAAACTATGGACATGGTGGTTTCACATTGAATTAATTATAGGTAAAGTATTAGGTCAAGGTAAGATACCATATCATAATTACACTTATTGGGCATACATTACCAACCCACCTTTTTTAGAGCTGTTAACTTGGGCTGATGAGTCTTACCCAATTTATCTTAATCAATCTCACCATTTTCCATGACCTATAGACTTACGGCTACCCTTAAAGCCAAAAGAAGGGAAATTTATAGAAAATTTAACTTTACCTTTTATAGACTGCCCTCTTTGTATTGGACATGGTTCCGCATGCATGCAACCTCAAAATCACAGTGTAGTTTTAACAGAGAAAAATCAAACTCGAATTTATATTCTCATTTTCCCTTCTTTACCATATAAATCAGAAAATATGGTAAATCTTACATGTCCCTCTCAAAACAGATTACTAAATGACAAATGGCATGTATATCATGGTTTTACAGAGGTTGTGCTGTTTAATGATTCGGGCCCTTATAGGAATGCCAAAGCCTGTTAAAAACACAACCATATCTTGGTTCATTAACAATTCAACCATAACCACTAATGACAGTAACCCTTATTTCTGGAATTTTGGTAATACGGCATTTACTAACAGTTCAATAAATTGGATAAATCAAGGAAGATTTATCCCAAAACCATGGGACACTAAACTTAACAAAACTCAAAATTATTTGTGGAAATTATTTTGGGGAACTGGCCCAATATTTGAATGACAAGGCAATAAAACTAATATTATCAGTTTAAAAAGAAAATCAACTCAATTTTTTATAGTATGTGTAATATATCTTATAGTTTTCATCATTGGAAAAGTAACTTTTGGTGAAAATTGCTCTTTATTTACATGTCTTAAGAATTCATACTTGCAGGAAAATCAAACTCTTTTTATTGCAAGAAAAATAAAAGGACTATGGTTACCGGTTTGGATGACCAGACATTGGCAACAGTCTCCAGAATCCCAGTTGCTTTGGCACTTCCTAGACCATTATTTAAAAAGAACTAAAACACTGATTGGACTTTTAATAGCAGGAATTTTGGGACTGATTGGCATCATAGCTGCGGCAGCCATCTTTGGCACAGCCCTGCATCAAGGAGTCCAGATTCAACAATATGTTAAGGACTGGCATAAACATGCAAGTGAGATGTGGCATAGCCAGTCTCACATTGATATGGAACTGAATAATCATATGAATGATCTTGAAACAACTATTATACATTTAGGTAATCAAATCTATAATTTAAACTTGTTAAGAGCTCTTAAATGTGATTGGAATGAAAGTTCTTTTTGTATTACTCCTTTGCCTTCTAATAATACTGAGAATGACTGGGAAGAAGTAAAAAATCATTTGACTGGATATAAGCATAATATTTCTTTAGATATTTTAGAATTGCAACAGAAAGCATTGAGCATGTCTCAAAATGAATTGAAAGAAACCCCTGGTGCAGAATTTTGGAATGAATTGTCTGAAAATTTAAATACTGTCAATCCATTTCACTGGTGGAAATGAAAAGCAGTTCAAATATCATTTTGGATTGGATTAGGAATTATTGTTTTATGCATTTTAATTGTTTGTATTTTCAAGGGTAGAGTAATAACATAAAACGAAAAATTGAATCAGATAAATGCATTTATGTTAAGAAACTTAGCCATGAAAAACTAATTTTTACATTATTTGTGGTAGAAAGTAGTATACTAATAACCCCATGATTTTACTACTAATTATCTAATAAAAGCATAAACATAAGGAATCTGAAGAAGTATAAAATATAAATGAAATTGCCTTCCGTGTAAGAGCTCAAACCTTGACTGGTGGCCAATGATGGGTAAGATTCTCAGGAGGACAACCTAAGATAGGCACACTCACAAGAGCCTATGGAAGAAAACAAGTGTGACAAGGGGTCACCTTGTATCATCTTACCTAATGGTTTCTATGATCTTCACTTAAAAAATAATTAATAAAAAAGGGGGAAATGAAAGACTTCAAATAAAGGCCATGACTCATGGTAGAAAGCAGACCGCCTTGGTATGTATAGGACAGGCATCTCTAGTCTCAAGACACTAAGGTAAGAGCTGGTATGAGCCTGGTGGAGAAACATTCCGTGCTTCAAGGAGTGTATCTGGTATATATCAGATAATGATTAACAAGGTCTGTTACATGCAGGAATGCAAGGAGAACTGAACCATAAACACTAAAGACTTGCTGACTTTAGTAACGTGTAACCCGTCACGTATCTATTACCTTTGCACATGCGCACACTTATTTTCTTTGTTCTAAAGCTAAATAAAAGCCACGATGTTTATGCAGTGAGACTCTCCTCCTCTTGGATGGAGGGTCCCCTGACCCTGTCTATTTCTTGTTTCTTTCACATCTGCAGCACCGTTTTCACAGACCTAGTTCCTGAACATCAACCAGATAATAAAGTCTTCAAACAAAATCTGTGCTGAATTATTTTCGATATTAAGATAAATTATTGGATTTTTCCCTACTGTCGTGTTGTCTTGTTCTCCTGCAAGAAATTTGGCCCACATTCTAACTGCTAAACAAAATGTCTTGCATAAACAAAAAATGACCAAGAAATTCTTGTGCTATGTTTAGCTATGCTAAGGAAGTTTGAACAATCTTTAAAAAGCAGTATAGGAAAATTGTTGACCATTTTCCAATTTAATATGTTTCTTTAATATATAAACATATGGTTTTGCTAATCTGTCACTATCAGAACAAGATAACATTGTTCCATTTCCATGAAATCTCTTATGCAAATTAAAACAAGAAAAATGACCACACCATGAAATCTGTGGTTTTAATTCTTACATTGTGTTGTGAAAAATTCTTTAGATTTTCTACTTTGTAATATAAAATTAAATAAAGTACTTCCATTTGCTATATCATGAGCGTTTGGAGATTTGAAATGACCCTCACTTTGGAAACAGCTTAAAGTTTTGAATTAAACATTTTTCTTAAATAATAAGCTGGCAAGAAACTAAATAATACTTAAGCAAAATCTATCAATCAAGCAAGCAAAACAGTGAATTCGGGAACTCAGAATGGCAAGCAGCTGGTCTTTTACCCGAGGGCATTTGAAAAATCATTGATTTTAATATTGGTACTTAAACCTTACAGCACATGAAGAAAAGGAGACAAAACTTAGGTACCAGTAGGAAAATGTAACAGAAGTCCTACCTCCAGTAAATCTGGGATCTCAAATAATCTTATTGTCAATGTATGTTAAATAAGAAATTGTCCATTGTCGAGGAAAAAATTAAGAAAATAAAATAAATTTTCATAAATATATGTGCTGTGTACCAATAATCTGTTTCTTTATCTCACTGAGTAATACTCCATGGAATGAATGTACCAGTTTGTTTAACCATTCACTGGTTGAAGGATATGTTTATTTCCCATTTTTTTAATTATGAATAAATCTGCTATGAACATTATGGTATAGATATCTATATGAGAACACATTTTTCAATTATCTGGACTGAATATCTAAGATTACAATTGATGGGCTGCAAGGTAGTTGCATGCTTAGTTTTATAAAAAATTGCCACTTTTTTCCAGAGTGACTGTACAATTTTACATTCCCACCAATAAGTGTGTGAGTGATTCAGGTTGTCTATAGTCTCATCACTTAGCATTTGGTGTTGTCACTTTTCACTATTTTTTAACCATTCTAATAGGTGTGTGGATTTAATTTCACCATGGTTTTAATGTGTGTGGCCCTAGTATCTAAGGATGTCAATCGTCTTTTCATGTGCTTCCTTGCTATCAGTATATTCTCTTCAGATAATGTCTGTTCATGCTTTTGGCCCATTTTATAATTATGGTCATTTGAATTGTGTATCCTAGTTTGGACATGTTCTTGGCATTGGTCTGCATCCTTATGGGTCTGGACCCATTGTAACAGGATACCCTGAAGATGTTTCTTCAGCTAAGGTGTGTCCCAATCGCATCAAGTTGGACTTTAATACAAATTACTGGAGTCCCTTTAAGCTGAAAGAAATTTAGTTCTAGAGCAAGAAAACCATGGAAAGAAAGCAGAAGTCAATGGAATGCAGAAGAGAAAAGAGAAAACATTGCTCTGTGACAGAGCAGCCAATAACTAAGGATCACCAGGAGCTAGCCACAGAGGCCACAGTCTTTAAGGAGAAAGCATCACCTTGCTGATGCTTAGATTTTGAACTTTTCCTGGCCTAAAACCTGCTGTCCAATAAATCCCCTTTGTTTAAGCCAATCCATTGTATGATATTTGTTTTAGTATATGGTATACTAAGACACTAATCTAGTGTTTGTTTTTAATGTTGAGTTTGAGTGTTCCTTATATATTCTAGTTAAGAGTCCTTGCCAGATAGGGGGTTTGAATATATTTTTTAATGTTTGTTGCTTGTCTTTTCGTTATCTTAACAAGGTCTTTCAAAAGCAAAAGTTTTAAATATTATAATATTTAAATCCTCAATTTTATTTATATAGATCATACCTGTGGATCAATCTTTACCTAGGAAAAATAGCTAGAGGGTCTGTATTGATATACCCTGTTTCAATTTTGATACTCATGATTTGTGTCAGCCTCTCCTTTTTATTTGTCAGTCTTGCTAGAGGTTTATCAATTGTATTTAAGTTTTTAAAGAACCATCTTTTCTTCATGGATTTTCTCTGTTGTTTACCTGTGTTAAATTTCTTTCATTTCTGCTCTTATTCTATTTTCATTGTTATTATTATGTTAATATTTTAAATTTTCATTATTATTTCCTTTCTTCTGTTTGATTCTGACTTGTTTTGCTCTTCCTTTTCATTTTCATTACATATGGACTTTGAGACCATTCCTCTTTTCTAATATTATGTATTACTGCTATAAATTTCAGTCTCATTACTGCATAAGCTACATCCCCATATTTTGTCATATTTTCATTTTCACTCAATTCTCTATATGATTTTTATTTAATTTTTTATGATTCCTCTTTAAGCCAAGGATTATTTAGAAGTGTAGTGTTTGATATCCAAGTATTTGCAGATTTTCCAGTTGCTGTTGTTTTTCTTTTATTGTTATCTAGTATTTGGTCTTATTTTTTTTCCATTTTGTTCAGAGAATATACTCTGTATGTTTTCAATTCTTTGAAATTTGCTGAAGTATATATATAAAACATATATATTGGAATTAATAGAAATAGATAAATGTACGGTTGCTATAATTTAACAGTTGCAAAAATTAACACTATGAATATGTGATCACTTATTTGAATATTTTTATTATGACAATGTTTGAATTTTGTCAAATAACTTTTACACGTGTATAATGAAGAACACTGATTTTTTTTCTCATTAGATCTAATAATATAATAACTTATTTTAATGATTTGTTTATTATTGCATTCATGGAATTCATTCCAGTTAGTCAAAATATATTATTTTTTTTATTCTGTTGGTCAATGGACAATTGCTAATAGGTTTATTCATATTATTATGGTTTTTTAGTAAGGCACATGGAGATTTGTCTTCTTTTAAAAAACTGTAATTTTAAGACTATTTATGAATATACATAGTTATATTTTATGCAACATTTCTAATTTTGTTTTGCTTGACACTATTTTTGATTATTGGAATTTGCCAAGAAAGGCCTTTGATAAATCCGTTTTTTCTCATGATAAATGTCTAAATAATACTCTTAATAAAACATTAATATTTCAGTATTTTCCCAGGGTGTCTCTTGTTTTTAAGCAGAGGTTCATTGGGGAGGAACTTTCAGGTATATGTTATAATTGTACCTTTTCTAATTTGTTTGGGGAAGAGGCCAATGCATGATTTCTAAGATTTAACCTGAGTCAGTGTCAACCTGGTCACCAAGGAAACAAATATTCCTTTCCAGGCAGCTGTATAGACTCTTTCAAGACAGCTCTGCTTCTCCTATATTTTAGATACTGAAGCAAAGGGAAACTATTTGCATTAGGTTTAAGATCAAGGGATGAGTGCTTAATTCTGCAACAAACATACTTAAATTGGAATGATATAGATAAGATTAGCATGGCCCCTGCATAAGGATGACATGCAAACTCATGAAGCATTCCATATTTTTTTACCATACTAATAAATGATGTTGTTGATGTGGGAAAGTGTGGGAGGGGAGAGGGTGGGGCATATGGGAATCCCCTGTATTTTTTATGAAACACTTATTTAATCTAAAATTTCTATAAAAATTAATTTTTTTTTCTTTTAAAAAAAGATCAGGGGGTGAAAAATAAGCTATGGTATTCTAATGTTTGAAAATGTGGGTATAATTTTCATATATAAGATATTTTTAGTCTGTTTTATGAATTTCTTCCATTTATCCTCTCTTATATCCGGGTTGAGAAAGGAGGTTAGTTGGTTTATTTTGTTAGTTCATTTTGTTTTCTCATTGCTGTTGAAGTAATAAACATGAATTCAGTTCAATGAAATTACAAAGCAGAGGACAAGCAAGGTTTTGTGGACAATCACCTGGTAGAATATGGTTCAATATGGCAGATTTTCAGAAGAAAAAATTAAAAGGCCTTTTTTTGGACTAAAGCTAAATCGTGTGTTTCCGTTTAATTGTTCTTGTCATTCTTTGTATGGAGGTGGTGGTGGTGAATATGTGCCACATTTATTAACACTTGTGTTTCACGTCTCATTTGGAAATTGTGCATGACTCACCTAAAAAATAAGTCTTGCAGAAAGATCGATGAGTGGTAGATTTAGAAAACAATATCTTTCTTAAATCTGAAAGGGTTATGATGGACAAATATAGTAAAAGGTAAAAACCCTAGAGCCAGGTTGATATTTAAGGTATTTATGGATGAGGGAAGTTTAAAATAACATACGAATCATGAACAAGTCATGCATCAGGGAAGTTGTTTTCTTATTTTTACTTTTTTTTAATATGTTTTTATTTTTATAAAAAAGATACTTAAAGTACATAAATGTTACATAAAACATATAGAGGATTCCCATATGCCCTGCTCCCCACACCTCCCCCATTTTCCCACATTAACAGCATCCTTCTTTAGTGTGGTACATTCATTGCTATAGATAAATACATTTTAGAGTATTGCCACTAAGAATAGATTATAGTTTACATTTTGGTTTACACTCTCTTCCACACAATTCTGTAAGTTATGGCAAGATATAAAATGTCTTGTATCTGTTTTTGCAATGTCATTCAGGGCAATTCCCAAGTCCCCGAATACCCCTGTATTACATCTGTCTTTCCCTCTCCCTGCTCTCAGAACCTCCAGTGGCTACAGCCTCCACATCAATGATATAATTTCTTCCATTGCTAGAATCACAATAAGTCTATAGTAGACTACCAATAAGTCTACTTTAGTCCATAGTTCATTCTTCAGTCCTGAGGATTCTGGGATTGTGATGTCTACTCAACCTCTAATTGAGAGGGGGCTTCGATTCCATATGGCTGACAGATGAGACCCTCTTGCTTGAAGTTGTAGACTCTCTTGGTTCTTTGGTATGGAAGTTGTCCATCATCTCTTCCTTGTTAGTTGTCCTGGGTGAGCCCAATAAACTGGAGAGTAGGTGTCGCAACTCCAATGAGATTCAGGGCCCAGCTGGAACATGGATCGCCCAAAGATTTAAGTCTCTTAGATTTACTCTTACCAAATCTAGTACTAATTATAGGTTCAAATAGAGGGGACAGTAGAGCCATGTGTAGGGAAACCATAACTGAGTCCAACTTTGTCGCACTGGGGAGCATAAATTACAAAGTAGAGCCCACTGGCCAGGCACCAAACTCCTGACCTATCTGCCCTGATTATAGTGTCTGGATGTCTCCAGAGCCCTCAGGAGCCCCACTATTTGGAATAGTATCTACTTTGGCTGTCAATGAGATCCTGCTGAGACGTGCATAAGCGTAAACTCTGGAATGACCTTCCGACTCAATTTGAAGTCTCTTAACCATATAAACTCAGAAAGAAATGTATTGCATTTTGGGCATGTGTAATACAAATGTTAGGAGCAATATTATGGAAGAAATACATGTTGAATAAATCTTGATAAATCAATGCCTTGGCAGAGAAATATAAAATCATACTGTAATTACTCTTGGGAAATAGTAAGATTTAAGTACTTATAGCTTGAAAAAATAGCTCCTAAAATTTAGATTTTTTTTTTCTGGAAGTAGTAATTTGTCATTAATAAACCCATTGGATTAATAGTCTCTGTAATTTACTTTTACATTTAGACAATTAGAAGGCATAAAATTATACTTCATATAATATGCAATTCACATACTATGTATTATATATTGCTTACAGGATTTTGAGTAAAACTGAATAATAGATGCAAGTAATATATATTAACGTCTGCAGAAGAAGAGTCTATTGATAAGTAAGATTTTTAAATTAGTTTATCAGTAATTGATACCCACATAACTTGAAAAAATAATTTACCACCAAAAAAGTGTGGAAGTAATTCTGTCCATAAGAAAACAAACTTTGTATGCTAATGCCCATCTTTGATTTTTTTCTTAAATTAGATTGTTTTGGCTTCAATATCTTTTGAGCCAATGTACAATGATTTCTTCTTGAGTTTATAATTTCAATATAAAATGAAGCAGAATAAACTGATTTTTTCATTTGTACTCTTTAGAGCAATTTCGATAGGATATTGATGCTGCTAAATAGCAGTTTCATACTACTAATAATGGTCAAAATTAAGTAGCAGGTAGAAAACTAGGGTAGAAGAAGTTGAATTCACAAATGGAAGTTAAATGAGCAGAAGTTGGCAAATCATTAAAGTTTTTAATTTCTTTTTGAATTTACCTGTTTTAATCTTTTATATTTTAGTGAGTTTCAATTTAATGTGATAGCTAGTGAAATAATGAGATTATAGATGAGATATATTGTCGTTTTTAATAGTTATACTGAAATATATTCCAGTATGAGACTGAATCCAGCTAAACATTAAAATGGTGAAACAGAGTATCTATTTGATTCTCAGAATGAATGATAATTCATAGATCATTTATTATAATTTCAGTGTGCCAAACAGAAATTGAAATGCTTTCAAACTAAGCAATAACTTGAAAGACTTGGCAAACATTATTACCACTGTATATTGGAAGGAGGAACTGAAAAAAAAAGGGAGGGTGAATCCAATACAATTTTACTAGTATAATTTCCCAAAGCTAGTACAGTAAGATTTTGTGAAAAAGAAGAATTTATTGATTTGGCTTTTTATTTTATTACTGACTATAATGTTAACTTTACAGCCTGAATTTAGATGAGACTAAAGGAAATATGACAAATGATCCATATTCTACCATTTTTAAAATGCCGCTGTATTTCTTTCCTTTGTTAAGAACTTGAAAAAACTGAAATAATGGACTTACCATCAGAAACCCAATAGTCACTGCAAAATTTGTCTGTGCCATTTTAAAATTATATTTCTGGGAATATATTCCCCTCTTTTGCTTCCCCCTGTATATCATCAGAGTCATTCCCTCATTAATGCCTATCATTTGGTGTGCAACAGCTGCTGTTTTGCAAAACAATATCAATTAAATGAATGCATGTATTTATGTCATAAATTCTGCTTATTGATAAAAGATTATTAATGGGGAAAATAAAATAAAAGCTGTACAGTTTAAATAAGGGTAAATAAAGTACACAGTATAAATTAGAATTTAGTAAGGGCTAATGGTCTCAACTATCCTTTCTAACTACCTCCCACTTCTCCTGAACCCTTTGTTGGTGAGAAGCTACCACCTTAGTCAAAACTACCTTCACCTCTCTGGCCTGGATTTTTGCACCAGCCTACTCACTTATCGCCATGCAATATTTTCTTTCTAGGGCTTTTGCAGAATCCATAATAAATAATCAAAGCCTAATATGTCAAATAAATATTCAGATTCTCTGATAAATAATACACTAATTCTTGCAAAACTAGCATTAGTATTTTACTGGAGTATATGTAGTTCTTTCTGAATTCCCCATATTTTCAATCCTTGCCAGTACTCAATTTAATTGATCTTGATTGCCAGTTGTTAATTTAATTTGATTGAAGTGCAGGGTTCCTCCTGCTTTTATAGCAAATACTCTGTTCTTCCAAGATTCCTTTACTTTAAATCTTAAAAGCCCCATTTATCAAGCTCTAGTGAGTTTTTGCTTTGTATCCAAATCTGGCTAACTAAAGAAAATGACATTTGGCAGCCAGATTTTACAGAACTAGAAAATTTTTCTTTCATTGCCTCTTTTGCACTAATGTGTATGTCTATTCCATTTTGATTTCATATTTTACAAAAATCCAAAACTTTTTCCTGGGATATAATCATTGTATAATTTGATTCTTCATGAATTTGTCAACATTCATATGAGGAGCAGTTATAACCTTAATTTCTTTGAAATAAGATCATTTACATATTTCTATTACTTATCATTTGATTAGCTTGGGACTTTAATGTCAACTGTTCTTTTCATATTTCTAAGACCTCATGTTGTATTTTTTAATATATATTAACATACAAAAGTTTGAATTTTCTGTCTTCACTAAATTCTTTTAGCACATCCCAATCTCATGTCAATTTTTAAGACCAGTAACTTAATATTTTTTTAGTACCATTAACCAATTTCTTGATCAAAGCTCTTTGGTACAACATAAGGATAATGATGTTTCTAAAGCATTGTTTTCATGAAATCATTCCAAATTAATTAAATAAGGTCACTATTATGGGTTGAATTGTGTTCCCTAACCCATAGTAATGCATATTGTGAACTTTTTTGGAAATAGGGTTGCTGCAAATACAATTAGTTAAGGTAAAATTAGGTCATGCAGGTGTAGGGTAGACCCTTAATCCAATATGACAATACCCTTATAACGAGGGAAGAAGAGACACAGACGAAAGAGGGTAGAACACTAGGTAAAGCCAAGGCAGAGACTGAAGTGCTGCAGATGTGAGGCAAAGAATGCCAAAGATTGCCACCATACTACAAGAAGCCAGGAAGAGGCAACAAAGCATTCACCCTTACAGTTTTCAGACACCAGAAGGAGCTTGTACTTGCCAACACCTTAATTTCAGACTTCTATCTTCTAGAAAATAAACTGATTTGTTTTAAGCTGTCAAGTTTGTAGTATCTTGTTTTGGCAGCTCTAGAGAGCTAATTCAGCAATGTTACTTATCTAGTCAATGTTACTCATCCCTCTATACATGTTCCTCCACCCACATAAATTTATCTTAAAGTTCACATACATCTCTTCCCCGAGCCCTTTCATGAGCATGACAATACAGTTTTCCAAGTATAAAAACATTAAAATGTAATCGTATTTTGCATATCAGTGTTCTGGTCTCTTTTTCACTTATATGCATTTTTTAATCTTGTCTATGTGCATTTTTCTTGGAGTTTCCTTTGTCTACTCTTCCTCAAGCCTAAATCCTGTTTATTTTTCAAGAGAGTTAAAGCATTTCCTTCTATCCCCCATAAGATTTATTTAGTTGCCTTCTCTTTGAACTGCCAAACCACTCTCTGGTATTTCTCTCTTTTCCTCTATAATGCTTCATAATGACTGATTTACTAATATATGTTTCCCCTTGAAATGAATTTGCTACCTACTAGGTACATAGAATCTTTGTTTTGTTCTAGTGCTGTGCCTAGAACTCCATATGTATTAAACAAATGTGTAAATAATTTGTGTAAATTTCTTAGCATCTCTATATCATTTTGGGGAGCAGGGGATGTTGAAGACAAGCATCTTTATTAAAAATAATTGGCAAATATTTCAAAACAGATTTGTAAGCATAATGCTTCCCTTTTCAACTGGCAGCACTTTGAAAAGACATAAGATAACATGACTTGAATTAACATTAGTTCAAAATCCTTTCATTTTTTACCATATAACTTATGTTCCCACATGATAAAACAAAGGATAGTTTAAATCAAAGTCAACTGATACACTCCATGAAATGAAAGTTTGTGTTGTTTGATGAATCACAGTATGGAATGGTTAAAAATATCTATTCTTTTTTATCTTCCAGGTATCCAGGATCAAAAAAAAAAATCTTTAAATATACATTGCAAGTAGGTAATAGCATCTTTGCAAGTTTCTCCTCAAAAAATATGTTATAGAAGTATATAAATAGGTTACCTACACATTCAGTTTGATAATTTTGCCCCAAAACTATAGATCTATTTCGTTTTCATAACATATTGATTTTGTCCAGCATTGATAATGCTGACAAGCTGTTGAAATGACAATGCTTTTGTCTTCCATATTAGAAGTAGCAATTTGACAGAAAAAAAAAAAAAACAACCTACAGTAACATTCATCAGTTATTTAATCTGAGTATTTTCGCCCCTAAGAGTAGCAACTTTTCTCCCTTCATGCATCTTCATATCCACACAACCTCTGCACACACACAATTCCTACACATTTTTTGTTGCTCTCATCAAGTGGAAAGAAATGTAACTAATGATTAACCATACTATGTACACAACTAGCAAACACCTTAAGGCAAACACTGCAATGTGGGTTTATGTTGCAGGACAGATTTACTGTTCTAGATCAAGTCAGCCTATTTACACATATGTGTATGTATATCTATATACATACATATACACAAAAGGAACTCAAGTTTACTAAAATTGAAACATTCAACAGGCAAAGTTTCATCTTTTTAGAATTTTACAGCAACTCATTTGAAATTTTAAATAAATAAGCTTTATTCACATCTTCTGGTCCCAGCAGAGTTCTAGTGCCATAACTCTGCTTGCTATTTGTCAAATTCACCTATTAGTTTTTGATGTGAGCCCACTTGTTTTGAAGTTACGTCTATATTTTTCTTCATAGTAATTGGGACTAGACTGCATGATGTCTGATATTCTTATAAAACTACTTCATGAACACTCTGATACTCTTTTGAGCCTGGAGAAAGGTGTTTTCATTGCATATCCAATTTGATAAATATTCTGGTTACAGTTTCCATCCTGGCATGCAAGGCCTTGTACTCATTGTACTCAGCATTGAGGTCATCCTTGTAATTCTGACTGTACAGATAGGAGACAATGGTAATATATTTCATCAAATAATCTGGAATCAATTGTTAAAAAGGCTCTGTGGAGGAAGCTCTACTGTCTTTAAACTCCTTCATTCAAATTTGGACTAAAGTTATTTAGCTTGTCACTTTCCTCTTCTCTTTTAAGGTCTTCTTCCTGTCCCTCGACAGTCTCAATGTCATGTTTTGGTGTTTTTGTTGTTGTTGTTCTATTTCTTGTGTTTTTAAAAAAAATTTTTGGACCTTTTTGTGAGATCTTCAAAGGTTTACTTCCATATGCTTTGGACACTTTAACAGAGCTGAAACAGGGGCAAGGTTTCCAGAGAAGTCCTAAGGTTAAATTTGTCTTGCTAGTCCTCATAGATACTACTGTTTTGACTAAATCTGTCAACAGGCAGGTCTTGAGTCCCCCGGCCTTCTCGAGAGCTAGGAGAATGGGAGTTAGAATTTACAGTTTGAGGAGAATTTGAGACTGGGAGGACGGTTGAAGGCAGCAGTGCAGGGCTGGGGATGGCAACAACTGTAAGGGGCAGGAGGAGACCTGCAGCAGACTTTTCACTGGTAGGATTCAAATGACCATATAATGTTGGTTATACTCTATTCGTCAGGTGAGATATTCAAGCTTTTTTATTCATTAAAGAATCAATGAACTCTGAATCCAAAGGCCTTTTCTAAGAAGGAGAAAATGCAGTGTCTCTACTAGAACAGAGGGAAGATTCTGAATGGGTGGAGCCAGCAGCATTCTGAGATTGATTTACTTTTCTAGACATCACTGACTGCAATGAGTCCTCATCTATTTCACTATATCTTGGCCAGTCTCTTTGAAGATCTTTACAAGCATAATCATTTAAGGCAGAGGTTCTTAACAAGGAGTCCTTGAGCTTGAATTTAAATTTTTAAAAAAGAATTATTCTTGTTGGGACTTTTTGATGTGGGTGCAATGTAGTTATTAAATAATATACAGCATAGTGTGGACTTAATAAGGGGTCCATGGTTTTCACCTGACTGGCAAAGGGGTCCATGGAACAAAAAAGGTTAAGAACCCCTGCTTTAAGTTGTTTGAGAGGTCCTTAGGATAAGCTTAGATTGACTGCCTGTTGCAGAATTGCTCTAAGAAGTTCTCCTCTTTTTGTCGCCTTCTACAATGGAGCAAGTCGCTCAGGTTTCATGAAGGCTTTCAGTGTCAGATAGTGAAACACTACTGCTGCTGTGTGTCTTTCTAATTACATTTGCAGAGTTCCTGGAAGTTGACCTTTTCCTCTCAGGCACTGCATCTGAAACAGTTGAGGTGCTTTCCAAATTTGCACTCTTTTCCCGACATATGGTCCACCAGGTTTGACAACTTCTGTGCCACCATCATGGGATTCTTCCAATGCCTGGGTCATTTTTTCTGGTGCCAACTCATAGGAGTCGTTTATTGTGCAAACTGTAATTTTATCTTGTAACAATCACAGACAATTGAGCTGGGAGGCTCCAGAGATGGAAAAAAAATGTTTGCTGGAAGCAATCAAAGCTGCCTTGCGTGTTAACTTTACCCAAATTTGACAAATACACATTAAAGTTATTAATTTCATTGTGGGGATAATTTTGGGGAATTTTGACATGCTGCTGACCCAGGAAATTCCACATCTGTGAATCTATTCCCTTGGAACCCTTCTAACTTAATAGAAAGTTAATAGGTAGGTTAATAGAAAGGTTAATAGGTAGGTTAGTAGAAAGTTAATAGAAAGGTTAATAGGTAGGTTAGTAGAAAGTTAATAGAAAGTTAATCTGGTAGGTTTCCAGCGTCCCCGTTCGCCGTCTCCGTGAGCATCACGTGCAGTACACCTGATGTTATCCTGCCCCAGCCTACTGCCCTCACCCGGTAGCGCTGCCGCTCCCTAAGGCCCGCCATGTCCACGCCCCCGTCATCATCTTAAACTCTCTGAGGTGCTGCTAACAATGCTGCTCTCGCCAGCCTCCATTGCGACCACAGCTGCCACGATTATGGGCATAAGGGCTGCTAACGTACTATCATATATAGCCAGCAGCCAGACCTGGGGTTGCTACTGAAGTAACCGGCCCCTCTCTCCAAGCTGTAGCGTTTTAGGACCTCTGACTATATCCCTGATGTACTATAATATAAAGATGCAAGCTCTGGAGTAAGACAGCTTGTGTTAGAAACTTGACTCATCTACTTACAAAGTATGTTAAGTTATAGAATATGTTGTCTTCGTTCTCCTTATCTGCAAAATGACAATTATTCTATTTGCCCAAATTGCCAAACGAATTAGGGTTAATGAAAGTAGAATGTCTAGTGCAGTGGAATACAAATTATAAATATTATTAGTGTAGCAGTTTGATATTACTTATGAATTCAAAAAAAGAGAAAAATTATGTTTGTAAACTGATCTGTTTCTTTGGGTGTGATGCTCTTGGGTTGTATTAGATTCAGCTGAGATGTCCTTGATTAAATTATGTTAAGATTAGGGTTTTGATTCAACCATGTCAGGAGGGCTGACTCAGGGTTAAGTCCCCACTCTTTTGGTGGGCTGATATAAATGGAAACTCACTCAAGAACACAAGAAGATACTCAAGAGAAAGAGCTCTGTAGATACCAGAGGAGAGAACCTTGTCATGACACAGAAGAAGAGAGAACATTGATCCTGTGGCCCTGGGAAGAGAGATGAGACCTATGCCAGCTTGCAGCTGAGACTGGAAGAAGCTGGGCCCGTGGAGCCTTAAGAAGAAGGAAGGAGAGACCAGGCAGAGATTGCCCACCATCTTCATTCAGCATGTAGCACCTGACTTGGGTGAGAAAGTACCTCTTATGGCACCTTGAGTTGGACTCTTTAGGACCTTGTACTGTAAGCTTTTATCCCAAATAAATACCCTTCATAAAAACCAACAGATTTCTGGTACTTTGCATCAGCACCCCTTTGGCTGACTAATAAAATTAGCTGTAGTAGATAATAGTTCCAAGCAGTATAAAGTTGATTTTCCTACATATTAAAAGTAAAAAGCAATGCAAAAATCAGTAAGTAGTTAGAAGTGTGCAATCAGGTTGGGTACAATGAGCCGCTAATTTCTATATATCCACCTTGAAATAATACAGATGGGGCAGAGATTTGTGTGGAAAGTGGTATCATTTTTAAATATAGAGTAGGAAAATGTTCAAGAATTCAAGAGATTATTTTATTCATTCATCAAATATACATTAAATATGCACCATGTTACAATCTATGGGCTAGAGAATGGGTGTGAGGGATGGGTTAATTCATTAAGGTTACAATGTATTTGGAAAGACGGGCATTAAATAATTGCATAGATTGTTATATAAATACAATAATGATTAATGATATGAAGGAGAAAGGTACAATTTTATAGTAGAGGAAATAAGGAATTTCAATTCTAGTGAGCAGAATAAGGAAAATCTTCCCTTGTTGATTGTAAACTGAAACCAGAGAGATCATGGGATGTGATTAGGTGAAAAGAGGGAATGGCCTCCAGATAGTGGAAATAGCATATGGAAGCAGTGTCACCCTTAAAAAAGAAGAGCTTCTATTCTGGCCCATAACTTAGAATCTAAACTTAAGGGAGACTGCCTGCAAACCTTCTAAGTGCCTGGGACCTCTGGAGGCTGGCAGAGTCTGCCAGGCTGGTACCAATGTAGTACCTGTGTATGCTTCTTCCGTTGAAGTGCTTCTTGGTCATGGGTCAATGACATGTCTGGAATTACGCTGGAACTTACACCTATTTTTGTGGATTAAGTCATGTTCCTCACAAAAGGTATGTTCATGTCTTAACCCATGTTTCTGTGGGTGTGAACCCATTTGTGAAGAGGATCCTTGAAGATGCTATTAGTTAAGCTGTGCCCAAATTGAAAAAGAGTGGGCCTTAATCAAAATGGCTAAAATTCTCATAAACAAAGGAAATTGGGCATAGAAAAGGAAGCCAAGGGGAGCAGCCAAAAGTTGGAAGTCAATGAAACCAGAAAAAGAATAAGATACCACTATATGCATTGCCATGTGTCTTAGATTGCCTCAGGGCTGCCAATGCAAAGTACCCGAAATGGGTTTCCTTTTATAATGGGAAATTTATTAGGGGTAAAAGGTTATAGTTCCGAGGCCATGAAATATGCAAATCAAAGCACCATCAGAGATGCTTTCTCACCAGTCCGCTACTTGTTGATCCTGGTGTCCTGCCACATGGCAATCAGGTATATGGCAGGGCTCTTCTCCTCTTGAGCTGCTTCATGGGCCCAAGCTCTTGGGGGCTTTGTGCTTAAGTTTTGGCTACTAGTAATCCTTAAGTCCTCTCTCACATAGAAAAGCTAAAATTGGCAGCTTTCTTTCTCTTTGTGTCTCCATTTATATCAGCCCCAGCAAGAAAGCAGAGACCAAGCTGACTCACACCTCATCGATGTTGTTCAATCAAAAGGTCCCACACCCATAGGAAAGATTAGTTCAAAAACATATTTTTTTCTTTTGGGGATTCATAAAAGAACTTCAAACTGTCACACCCTCTTATGGAAAATCCAAGGAGCACCAAAGATTGTCAACTAGTCAGAAGATAGGGCACAGGGAAGAAACCAATTATTTTAGCCTTGGAAACCATGAACCAATGAATTCTTGTGGTGAAACCAACCCATTGTTTCTCCGGGAAACTAAAATCCTCATGGAGTTGGTCCAACTACCCACGGCTGACACAGTTCCAGGTGGGCAGACTGGTAAACAAATTAGTCCTCTTGGCTTGTCAAAATATTCTTTCATGGGATGGTGGAAGCAATGGCATCAGAATGGCACTGAGTCATGATTTTGGGTGACTGGATTTGTTTATACTGTCTAAACAAGAGTCCCATAAAAAATATTTTCCTTGGACCTGGCACACCCTACGGACAGTCCTAAGTGGAGGTACCACAAGGCTAGAGGTAGATTGGTGCTTTGAAGAAGCTAAAGGACAATGAGTTAGGAAAGAGAATTAAAAAGTGCAACAATGTATAAATGAATTATGAGTGAAAAATTTTTAAGCTGATCTATTATTTTTATTTTTTTGTCTGGAAGAATGTTATTAGGCTAAGTGTCTTTAATTGTTTTCATGACTTATGTGATTCTCACAAGAAGTTAAGCACAAACTCTTACATTTGTAGTTTCTAAAACAAATGCTGAATGCTCTCATTTATTCTTTCACACTGTTAAAAAGTGTCTATGATCTTATTAACTGCTAAATATTTATGAAAAATGTACTGAAAATGTTTAAATCAATGAAAAGTTTTTGGTAAAAAATGTGGAAAACTTTTGAAAGGATGAAGATCATCTGAACGTTTGTTTGAGGTTCTAATATTGAAAGAAGAAATTGAGTAATTTCAATCTCCAATGAGTATATGATGGTATTTAATTCAGTTTAGTTGAAACTTATTCTCCGAAGAGGTTTTCTTTTCTATTTCCAGAAATTAGTTCAATTAAAAACAGATGAATTATTTTTAGCTTGTAATTTTTTATCCTATTTCTCTTGCCTGGTTTCCAAAAGAAGAGAGAAGGAGGGGGTTGCACTCTGCCAATTTTATGAATATTAAATATCAAAGTGTCCATGTCATTGTTTCCTCTATGGTATTAACTTATAATTGATAGCTCCCACAATTAATAAATTTGTTAATAATTAAGGTAAAAGTCTTTACTGTCCTTTTTTTGGTAAGTATTTCTACTTCCAACAACACTACTCCTTTATGAATTCATCATGTGTTATTTACTGATCCTAATTTTAAATTTTGACAGAAACTGTTTTGAGTAGAGCATGCATATATTTGGAATCAGGGTGTGAACAGTTAGCTAGCAGTTATAAGTTGACCTCAATTTAGAAGGCATGTTATTTTTAAGTTTAAAATTTCCTTGGTATATGATAGATACTTTGCACATACAGTTCTATTTGTAAGGCATGGACACCAATTATATTTTTTGTTTTGTGATAAGATATGGAGCAAGATATGAGGGTTTTGTGTTTTTTCCAAAGTTTTCATGTTTTTTTAATTCTTATAGTTGAAAATTTATCCCAGAATATAAATGTAAATTTTAAAAAATTGAAAGTAACCTATTCTTACTTATTCTTTCTTATTCAATAACATGAATTGCTCTTCTGTTATTGCTACTACCATTATTATGCAGCTAAAATTCCAAAAGGACAGGAAACATTTTGGGATCTTAATGTGAATAAACATTAAAGTGAGTTTCCTAATATATAAAAACCTTATTTGCACATTAAGCAGAAAATAACAGTACTGGAAGTACTTAATCTACTGAAAGAATTGATTTTCTTCTTTAAATAGTATCTAAGCTGATAATCAACGTGACACCTTCATTTTATTTTCATATTTATTTAATTAAGAAATTATCCAATAGTGATTATTTTATTACAAAATGTGTAATTTGGTGAAGATAAATTATTTTCATAGTAAATAACTATTGGCAAATTTTTAACCTTTACAAATATATCCAGTATTTTATTTTTAACAAAAATGTACAAGTTGAAATAAATGTTCCAGTTTAATTGGACATATTTTGTTCAGAACACTGAAAATTTGCATGCTATCTGGTTTTTTATTATATTGAGCTAAATTTGGATGAAATGACCACTTAGAGCAATCCATACATACCAACATACATTCAGTCAGAAATCATGCTGCTTTAGCCAAGATTGTACTACTGGGGCCAGCTGTTCCTAAGACTTTTAAGAGAAATTCATCCAAACAACACAGTTGTTGGTTCCTCAGAAAGCAGTAGCAATATAGTCATTTGGCTCTAGAGGAAACATTAGTGTCCAGAACTAAGGCAAGACTGTTTCTGCCTTCAAGTAGCAGGGTCTCTGGTGATGCCTCTTAGTCAGCTTCTATTTTTTCACACCAGATCATTCAAACTAGCAAACCTAAGACTCAGCTGTCTTTAGGGGAGCCAAACTGCAGAAAAATCACAGGTGGACCAATACTTCCAAAAGCAAAGGAAAGCAATTAATAAAGATTTTAGTATTTAAGAGTGTAAAATACAGAACTATAGGCAGCTGGCTTAACAAAACATCAATTAGCATCAAAACCTAACAAATATGCATAACACAGCATAGTATATAAGCTACGTTTTATGTCCCTGAGATCTGTTTATACTTCAATCTTTGAATGCATTTTCACTTTGACTATAACTTCATGATTTACCTTTGCCCATTCTTTTGGGCAAAATATTGATATATTTTCTTGATTATCCATTTTTAACCTAATAATTTACACATGATAATTATCCCAAAATATATAGATTCATTCACCTTAGCTTTTCGATAAAAGCATCATTGATATTATTAGTTTTGTAATAGCAGCACTAGAAGCGGAAAAATCCACCATATTGTTAAAATCCACAATGCCAGAATTATAAGGTTTGCAAGGGAAATGAGGAATGGGAAGCTGGATAAACTAGAAGTTGGCAGCTGTGGTTTCAGTGGCATGTGCTTGATTCTCTACCGTTCAGGCTAAAATTTCTTTTTCATTAATTTTAAAAAATTATACAAGTATTGTTTGTTTATTAAGTGATTTAAAAATACAGAAAAGCAAAAAGCATTAAACGATATCAGCGATAACCCCATATTAAAAATATGTAAAATTACTATTTTGGTTTGTAGGCATTTATATAATTTTTAAACAAAAATTATATCATATGGCACATACTGTTCTGTAACCTACTTTTTTCATATGATAATATATCAGAAACCTGTTTCCATGTCAATTTTTTTAAAAACCCCATGACAATGATTTTTTTTTCCAATTTAGGTCAAGAAACATCAGAATCCCCAAAAGGACGTGTAATTTGAAAAATCATAATTTTATATTCAGAAAACACAACAAAAAGCTATTCTTTTTGGAATAAAGCACACAGAATGTGAAGTAGAAGAAAAATTCTTCTTCGTTGATGGGATGTTTATCTGGGATCATCAGGGTATTGTTATATTTGCTATCAGCTTCCTAAGTGGGGAAATAGCATCTGGGGGCAAAAATTAGGTTATTATATTACCAAATGAAAGCAGGAGTTTAAAAAGACTGTGAAACACAGTGCTTCAACTTGCACTTATTCCAGTTAACCAACAAACCCCTTTTTTTGGTTCCCACTTTTATAAGATACATTTTTATACTTTCTCAGCCCCTGGTCCCTTGTTATTAACTCTCCATCATTCCACACAATGACATACTACATGTTCCAAGGATGTTGTACTCTTTTTGCTTTTTTTAACAAATCTGTTTTACTGATACATATTAATAAAGCATAAATCCATCCAAAGTGTACAATCAAAGTTATTCAGTATAAATCACATAGTTGTGCATTCATCACTTCAGTCATTTTTAAAGCATGTTCATCATTCCAATAATAATAATAATTCCAATAATAATAATAATAAATCAAACAAACAAAACTCATCACCTCTCAGTCTCTCATTTTTTCCGCTGCCATGAAAAGTTGTTATTATGTTTCTTTCTCTCTAGGATATTTGTATTTATATTTCATAAAAAAGTCATAGATGCAGTATCACCCATATTCACATAATTCATATATAGTGTATAACATAGGTTTCATTATATTATACAGTCCCTTGTGACATTTTTTAACTTTCCTTCTAGTAATAAGCATGACCTTAGACTTACCCTTTCAATCATTCCTACCCATATAATATCTCTGCTATTTACAAACAATGTGATGTGCTTTCAACATTTCTATTCATTTCCAAGTATTTACAAACTTTTTACCAGTTTTCAGATTAACCTTCAGCTTTCCATTCTCTTCCCTCATTCTATTTCTAGTGACCTATATTCTAATTATTAATTCCATGAGTTTATAGAATATATTTAGTCATTATAGCACAATCATACCATATTTGTCCTTTTCTATCTGGCTTGCTTCACTCAACATAATGTCCTCCAGGTTTATCCATGTTATCATATGCTTCACAACTTCATATCTTACTGTTCCATAATGTTCCATTGTGTGTATACACCACAATTTGTTTATCCATTCATCAGTTGATGGAGACCTGGGTTGTTTCCAGCTTTTGGCAATCGTGAATAATGCCACTATGAACATCAGTGTGCAGATGTCTATTTGTGTCACTGCTTTCAGTTCTTCTGGGTATATACCTAGTAATCATATTGCCAGCTCCCATGGCAAGTCTATATTCAACTTCCTTAGGAATAGCCAAACAGTCCTCCACAGGGACAGTATCATTCTACATTCCAACCAACAACGAATAAGTGTTCCTATCTCTCCAGATCCTCTCCAATATTTACAATTTTCCAACTTTTAAATAATGGCCAGTCTAATAGGTGTAAAATGATATCTCATTGTACCTATGAATTGCATTTCCCTAATTGCTAATGATGTTGAGCATTTTTTCACATGCTTCTTGGCCATTTGTATTTCTTTTTCGAACAATTGTCCTTTTAAGTCTTTGCTCACTTTTTAATATGGTAGTTTGCCTTCTTATTGTTGAGTTGCATTATCTCTTTCTATATCATGGATATTAAACCCTTGTCAAACATGTGATTTCCAAATATTTTCCCCCATTGAGATGGCTGCCTTTTCACCCTTTTGACAAAGTCCTTTGAGGGGCAAAAATGTTTAATTTTTAGGAGGTCTCATTTATCTGTTTTTTCTTTTGTTGCTCTTGCTTTGGGTGCAAGGTTTAAGAAATGACCTCCTACCACAAGATTTTGAAGATGTTTTCCTACATTTTCTTCTAGAACTTCTATGTTTGTTGCTTTTATATTTAGGTCTTTGAAACATTTTGAGTTAATTTGTTATTAGGTGTGACATAAGGGTCCTCTTTCTTTTGGATATGGCTATCCATGTCTCTCAGCACCATTTCTTGAATAGACTGTTCTGTTTCAACTGGGAGGGTTTTACAGCCTTGTCAAAAAATCACTTGACTGAAGATGTGAGTTTTGTCACTATTATAAATGGAACTTTTTTCTGGTTTCCTCCTCAGATTGCACATCAGTCATGTATAGAATCACTATTGATTTTTGTATATTAATCTTGTACCTCCCCACTTTGCTGAACTCATCTATTAGAGCCATTAGTTTTGCTTTGGATTTTTTAGGATTTGATTATATTATCAGCAAAAAATGCAAGATTTACTTACTTCTTTCCTATTTGGGTGACTTTTGTTTCTTTACCTAGCCTAATTGCTCTGGTTAGAACTTCTAGCACAATATTGAATAACAGTGGTGACCGTGGGCACCCTTGCCTTGTTACCTTCAGGTACATCGTTAGCTGTAGATTTTTCATATATGCGCTTTACCATATTGAGAAAGCTTTCCTGTGTTCCTGTCTTTCGGAGTGATTTTATGAAGATAGGTGCTATATTTTGTCAAATGCCTTTTCCAAATCAATTGAGAGTATCATGTGATTTTTTTCTCCTTTGATTTATCAATGTGGTTTATTATACTAATTGATTTTCTTGTTTTAAAACACCCTTGCATACCTGGGATAAAACCAGCTTGATTGTGGTATATAATTCTTTTAATGTGTTTTTGGATTCTGCAAGCATTTTGTTGAAAATTGTATCTATATTCATTAGAGCTATTTGTCTGTAATTTTCCTTTTTTCTTAACATTTCCATCTGGTTTTGGTTTTAGGGTGATGTTGGCTTCATAGAATTTATTAGTGGCATTCTTTCTTGTCTAGTTTTTTTCTTTAAGTGCTTGAGCAAGATTGGTCTTATATTATCTTTGGATGTATGCTAGAATTCACCTGTGAAGTCATCTGGTCCCTGGTTTCTCATCTTTGGGGGTATTTGATGACTGTTTCAAATCCTTCACTTGTGACTGCTTTATTGAGGTCTTCTTTTTCTTCTTCAGCCAGGGTAAGTGATTCATGTTTCTAGGAATTTGTCTTTTTTGTCTACTTTGTCGAGGTTTTTGGCATGCAGTTGTTCATAGTATCCTCTTATAAGAGCTCTTTTTTCTACAAGGTCAGCTATAATGTCGCCCCTATCATTTCTGATTTCATTTATTTGCATCTTCTCTCTCTTTTTTTCTTTGTCAGTCTAGCTAACGTTTTGTCAATTTTGTTGATCTTCTCAAAGAACCAACTTTTGTTATTTTTCTTCTTTGACCTACAGATTATTTAAGACTGTGTTGCCTTTTCTCCATGCATTAATGAATTTTCTCTTTTTCTGTCCATTATTAATTTCGAGCTTCATTCCACTATGATCAGAGAAATTGTTTTGTGTAAGTTCAATCTTTATAAATTTATTGAGTCTTGTCTTCTTACCCAACATATTGTCTATCCTGGAGAAGGACCATTTGTACTTGAAAAGAATGTATATCCTGCTGTTTTGGGGTACAGTGGTCTATAGATGTCTCTTAGGTAGATAATTTATCATTTATTCAACCTCTTTGTTTCTTTATTTATTCTGTGTCCATATGTTATGTCTAATACTGAGAATAGTGTATTGAAGCCTCCAACTATTATTGTAAAGACATCTATTTCTCCCTTAAGTTTTGCCAGAGTGTGCCTTATATATCTTGGGACACACAGGTTAGGTGCATAAATCTTTAGTATATTATTTCTTCTTGGTGAATTGCCCCTTTTATTAATATATAATGACCTTCTTCATCCCTTATAACAGTTTTGCATTTAAAATCTATTTTGTACAATATTACTATCGCTACTACAGTTCTTTTTGCATTACTATTTGCATGGAATATCTTTTCCCAACCTTTCACTTTTAATCTGGTTGCGTCCTTATGTCTGAGATGAGTCAATTGTAGACAGCATATAGATGGCTCAAATATTTTTAGTCATTCTATCAGTCTATGTCTTTTGATAGGGGAGTTCAAGCCATTAAAATTCAATATTATTACTGTAAAGGCATTACTTACTTCATCCATTTTGTCTTTCGGGTTTCGATTGCCATATCGTACAAGTGTCTGTCTTTTTACCTTTTACTTTTCCATTCTTAATAATATTCCTTTTTACCATCTTCTCCAGGTCTCTTGCCCTTGTTTTCCTTTAAGATTGCAGCAAACTTTTTAGTATTTTTTGTAATTCTGGTCTTTTGGTAACATATTATATCAGTTTTTGTTTCCTTTGAAGACTTGAACTCACCCTCATTTTTGAAGGACAGTTTTGCAGTATACAGAATTCTTAGCTGGCAGTTTTTCTCTTTCAGTACCTTAAATATATCATACCACTTTCTTCTCATCTCCACGATTTCTGATGAAAGGCTGCACTTAATCTTATAGAGGTTTCCATGTATGTGATGCTTTGTTTTTCTCTTAATGCTTTCAGAATCTTCCTTTTATTTCTGCTATTTGTCATTCTGAATAGTAGGTGTCTTTGGGTAGGTCTATTCAGATTTATTCTGTTTGGGGTGTGTTGTCATTCTTGGATATTGATATTTATATCTTTCATAAAGGTTAGGAAGTTTTGGGTCATTTATTTCCTCAAATAGTCTTTCTGTCCCTTTTCCATCCTCTTTTCTTTCTGGGACACTGATAATGTATGTATTTGTTCATTTCATTTTGTCATTCAATTCCCTGAGACCCTGTTCCATTTTTTCCATTGTCTTCTCTTTCTCTTCTCCTGTCTTTTCCTTCTCAGATGTACTGTCTTAGAAATCACTAATTCTGTCTTCGAACAATTCATGTCTCCTCTTATTTGTCTCTAACGTATTTTAAATTTCATCTATCATGCTTTTCATTGCCATTAATTCTGTTACTTTCATTTCAGGCTTTCAAATTGTTCTTTGCGCTCACCCAGTGTCTTCTTAATATCCTTTATCTCTTTAGTTATATTTTCTTCAATTCTTTGAATTGATTTGGCAGAGTTTTGTGATTATCATGGATTAATTGTCTAAGATCTTGTATTCCTTCATGATATTTGGTTTGTTCCTTTGGCTGGGCCATCTCTTTCTGTTTCCTAGTATGGCAAGGAATTTTTTGCTGATGTCTAGGCATATGAATATGTTGGTGAATTTACTCTGATGGCCAATTTCTCTCTCTTGCCTACTGTTTTTTGTTTGTTTCTTTGTTTTGTTTTTCACAGCTCTTCTTTGATATTTGGCTCAACTTATTCTAAGTCTTTAAAATTGCCCAGCTTAAAGTTATCAAAATTGAGCCAGGGACTCACTAATGAAGTGCAGAGTTTCTCCCAGGAGTTTGTGTTGAGACTTAAAAGCAGTTTTTGTCTGTGCAAATTCCAGACCAGCCATCAGATGGCACTGGTCAGTGCACCTTTCCACGGAAGTGTTTCTTTCAATCTCCGCTTTTCTGTGTTTTGGTCTGGCTGGAGCTGAGATGCAAAGAGGGCTCTGCTGCCCAAAGTCACTGAAGAAAAGCTCCCCAAATCCCTCTCCATCTTCCCTTGTAACAGCTGACAGAGGGGATGATATCTGTTCCCCTTGTCTGCAGTAAACTAGATGTTTTACACTTGCTTAAAATCTTAGGCTGGGGGGCAAGGACCCTTCCTGGAAGCCATTGGGGTTTGGTAAATCATGCTTGTTGTTTTAGGTTCTTGTCTCTTTGTCCCTTACCCTCCTGGGAGTTGTGTAGCATTGTTCTTGTCTGCTGACTCCCAAAGTAGTTCCTTAAGTAAGCTTCTGACATTTTCTCCATTGTTTTGGTGAGAGCATGTAAGCCCTGCTTGCCTACTCCAATGCCATCTTCCCAGAACTCCTCTAAAATTTCTTTTGGCATAGAACTAGGTAACTGAGTTAGATATATGACATTATCTGAGGTGATTTTGCTTTCATTTCTCAGTATAATCATCGATTTTTTGAAAGCTTGATAAATTTAAAATATCCCAGATAGTAAATCTTAAATTATAGGTTTGTATAGCATTTTATTTTTACTTACCCTATTGTTCACATAATCAGAATAAATTGTGTGGTACTTTATTTTTTTACAGAATTAATGATGAAAATAAGGTTGGATTTTAAAAAGATTAAAGTCCAGATATAAACATAATTCAAAGTCCTATAAAATGGGAAAAACTTCAATATAAGAAAGAAAATTATTAGAATTTCCCATATCCTTATATTTAGTATAAGCCTTGCTTTCATGGTATAAATTCCTCTATATTCAGAGACATACATGTACATGAAACTAAGCAAGAAGATGAAATTTCACCATTGATAAACATCATATAATGTTTTGGACAATTTTATAAAAGCCATATAAATGTGAGCCTTATATATATTTTCTTTAAGTTATTAACTAATGATCATATTTTCAGGTAGTTCATTTGGAATTACATGCCACTGAGTCTGGAAAGATAAGTGAATACATAATAAATGGTTTATTAATATTGTATTATTTCATGGGCTGATATTGTTTATGTTTCTAGATTTTATTGCCAGCCTATATATTTATTGAAATTAAATTGACAAGTGTTTCTGAATTTTCTTGCTTTATTAAAATTAAAAAAGATTCAATTTAATTGTTTGAAAGCATTCTTTAGTAGCTAATTTTCCTTTCATTTAACTTTGAAGAAAATTAAAAATAACTGATATTCTTAGAGATTCTAATATCTTAATAAAAATTAAAACACAGACTAATCGATGCTGTTTGGGTTTTTATCCACCTTGGGGGTAGTTGGTCCTGCCACTGAGTATCCCTGTTCTGAAAAGCATCTGGAGCTGCTTGGCCCCAGTTTTCTAGTTTAAGGTCTGGCTCGGCCTATTCCTTAGACTTAACATTCGCCTCAGTTTATGGTGCAATATACAATAGAAAAGGCCGTGGGTGTAGCTGAAAGTCAGAGGATGGCTGCTTACCATGTGGTGGGGTTAGGTGAGATTTGAGTGATGACCCCTTAATGGGTTTTTCTGATTTCCCTAATACCATTCATTTGTTAGGTTTTAATTTTCTGTTAAATTAAATATTCTTATGAATATTTCCCAAGAGGGCATTCTCTTTAAATTTCGTTTGTTGATGCATGTATTTTTGCATTTAAAAATATTGGATACTTGTAGAGCCAAGTTTAAATGTATTTTCTTTTATGATTTTATGTAGACTGACCTTATATAACTGAGAGCAGAACAAAATTCAAGAATATATATCTAATATTTTCCTGAACTAGAAATTAGGAAAAAAAGGAAAATAACTTTCATTTTTTTTTGTACTTTTTTAATCCATGTAAATTTTTTTGAATTTGAGGTATCAAATTGAAGTGTGCTTGTTTTGTTCCCAATTATTGAAATAATTGCTTTAGTCATTTATGAAGCATCTGTCTATTAGATGCTTATTTTCTCTCTCATTTGAAAGACTGCCTTTAAAGACACTAATTCCATAGGTTTTTACTATTTAGGAGTCCTCTATTTTGTTCCAATGACCATCCCAACTAATATGGTTTTACAACTACATTTTTTTTCTAATTAATGAAAATTCACAATAATTTACTATGAGTTTAAAATTACTGTGGACTACCATGATGGTCACATGGCTGAGCCTAATAGATTTGCACATTTTAGAACTCAGTTGTGATATATCAGAACATACCAGAACATTCTAAAATATATATCTACTTTAATATTTCCAAGAAGACTGAAGTAGTTTAAAAATCTAGCATTTCATTCTTTGTACTATAAGCAGAATTTCTTCAGGTAGACAATTTATGATTTTGAGGATTTGTCTGATAATTATACATATAATAAAGTGTGGCATTAGATAACTGACATCATTCTCAACTATTTTCTGCCTCATCACACTGCTCTCCTATGAAAATAGTGGATATCAAATGAAATATACCAGTTTCTCTATTACCCATGTCATTTAAAATATGTTATATCTTTTAAATGGTCAGGATCTCTATGAAAATGTTTCTGCATACACCCACCCTAACTCATATAATTACTAACCCATAGCAGGTTTTCAGTGGTATGTATTATTCAAATTTCTCATTTCCAATTTAATTCTGCCTACAATAAATCAAATCTGTTTTTCTATTCAGTCATAATCAATATGTAACCATATTCTAATAATAATTGGCTGACACTTATTCAAAGCACACAATGCTCATTCAAGAAAACCATTTTGAAAGATCCTTTGTGGACATACCACTGATTGATAGAAAATATTTTTATAAACTCCATAATTATTGATGTTAACCTTGCTTTCCCCATAGTATATTAAACATTTGAACTTTGTCCAGTTATTAAAATTGCCAAGCCTGTGTTTCCCCAAGCGTGTATTCTCATTGAAATTTTGCAAAAGGATTAAAAGAGACATGATTTATTTAACCTCTTATTGTGTTCTCTTCTGTGGATTGAATTGTGCACCCCAGTTTGGACATGTTATTGATCTTGGCCTGCATTCTGGTGATTGTTGGTACATTATAAATAAGATCTCTTTAAGATGGTGCTCCAGTTAAGATGAGGCCCACCTGAATCAGGTTAAGATTTTTCTTTATTTTTTAAAATATGTTTTTATTATATAACTTGTAAACTTACAAAACAGTAATGCACATGTGAAGAATTTCCATACAACACCCCTTCACCAACACACCACACCATTGTGGAATAGTTGTTTCAAATTATGAAATAATACCATCAGACTATTAACGCTAACAATGGTCCATAGCATACATTTGGCATGTTTTTTCCATACCGCCCTATTATTAACACAGTACATTTTGGCATTGTTGCAAGAAAATTGCAACAATGTTAACTATAGTCCATAGTTTACATTAATTGTATTTTTCCCATGCTTCTCCCACATTCCCAAGACCCTATAATAGTGACATACATTTGTCCTAGTTCACAGGACATTCTTGCATTTGTACTATTAACTGCAATACTCATCCACCTCTGGATTCACTGTTTTTCAGTCCCTAGATTATTTTCTAGCTTTCTTTCAATTGACTTATATCCTTAGACTATTCTTTTCAGACACAATCTCATTTATAATCCAGCTGCTATTCACTATAATGTGTTACCATCAATTCTATCCATTTCCACACATTTACAGTGAAGTTCATTAAAACTTCTATATATTTTAAGCATCAATACTCCTTCACAGTCCTCCTCTTATCTCTTAATAACCTATATTCTAGGTTTTAAATCCATGCATTTATTCTTCATATTTAGTTCATATTAGTGAGACCATGCAATATTTGTCCTTTTGTATCTGACTTATTACACTCAACATAATGTCTTCAAGATTCATCCATGTTACCACATGTCCCAATTTCATTAATTCTTACTGCAGAATAGTATTCCATCTTATGTATATACCACATTTTGTTTATCCATTCATTGGTTAATGGACACTTGGGTTGTTTCCATCTTTTGGCAATTGTGCATAAGGCCACAATGAACATTGTTTTGTAAATACCTTTTTGTGTCATAGTTTTAAAGTTTTAAGTTCTTCTGGATATATTCCTAGTAGAGGAATTGCTGGATCATATGGCAGTTCTATATTTAGCTTCCTGAGGAACCGTCAAACTGTCATCCACTGAGGCTGCACCATTTTACGATCACACCAACAGTGAAGGAGTGTACCCATTTCTCCACAACCTCTTCAGCACTTACTGTTTTGTTTTTTTTAATAATGGCCATTCTATGCAGTATGAGATGATATCATATTGTTACTTTGATTTGCATTTCCCTAATAGCTAGTGATATTGAACATCTTTTCATGTGTTTTTTGGTCATTTGTATTTCCTGTTTGAAGAAATATCTATTTAAGTCTTTTGCCTATTTTTTAATTGGATTGTTTGCTTTTTTATTGTCAAATTGTATGATCTCTTTATATAGAATGGAAATCAAACCCTTATTGGATTATGTGTTTCCAAATATTTTCTCCCATTGAGTGGACTCCGTTTTCACCTTTACTTTTTTTCCAACTTTATCCCATTATGACCAGAAAAAGGGCTTTGTATAATTTTAATCTTGTTGAATTTATTGAGATCTGCTTTGTGACCCAACATATGGTCTATCTAAGATAACGATCCATGAGCACTTGAGAAGAATGTATATATCGCTGTTTTGTGGTGCAATGTTCTGTATATGTTTATTAGGTTTAGTCCAGTTATGATATTATTCAAACTTTCTGTTTCTTTATTGATCCTCTGCCCACATGTTTTGTACAAGGCTGAGAGTGGCATATTGAATTCTCTATCTATTATTTTAGAGATATCTATTTCTCCCTTAAGTTTTGCCATGTTTGCCTCATGTATCTTTGGGCATCCTGGTTAGGTACGTATACATTTATGATTGTTATTTCTTACTGGTGAACTGTTCCTTTTATTAATATAAAATGTCCTTCTTTGTCTCTAATATGGTTTTGCTTTTAAAGTTTATTTCATCCGATGTAAGTATAGCTACTCCAGTTTTTTTTTCGTTTGTTTGTTTACTTCATGCATGGGCTATTTTTTCCAGCCTTTCACTTTCAATCTATTGGTATTTAAATCTATTGGTATGTGAACGTGAATGTCTTGTGGAAAAATATGAAACACTTCACAAATTTGCATGTGATCCTCATTCAGGGGCCATGCTAATCTTCTCTGTATCTTTCCAAATTTAGAATATGTGCTCCCAAAGTAATTAAAACGTTGAGTTTTAATCTGGATTACTGGAATCCTTTATAAGCAGAGTAAAAGTCAGAAGGAAAAAAAAAGCCATGAGGAGAAGCCAGAAGCTGGAAATCAATGGAACACAGAAGAGAAAGGAGAAGATGCTGCCATGTACATTGCCATATGACACCCACAAGGACTGAAAATCACTGGCAGCCAGATGCAGGACACCACAGGCTTTAGGGAGAAAACATTACCTTGCTGACACTTCTGTTTTAGAATTCTCCTAGCCTCGAAACAGGTAGCCAATAAATTCCTGTTTTTTAAACCACCCTATTATATGGTATTTGTTTTAATAGTCAGGAAATTAAAACACTCTCTACTGAATTCTATATTCACTAGACAGGGTTCTCTGCTTTGTTAAGGAATTGCAATATTATTTTTGATTAAATAAATGCTTTAAACTCTGAAGCAGTATGACAACAAATAAATATTGAGTCATCTTTATATTCCAGGTGATGTATTGGATGTTTTGCATATATTCCTTAGTGTAGTAATCACACAGAATGTCCATTTCTAATTAGAAAATTTGAAGCTCAAAAGAGCTTTGTGACATATTCATACTTATCTAAATGTGATGACTGCTATGAAATAAAGTCAAAATTTGAACCTAAGACTGGTAGTTTCAAATCCATTTAATTTTACACCAAAGTTTATGCTTTTCATATATACAATTTTTCTAAATTTAAAATGTCCTTCGTTCTACCTATGGATCTTAAGCACCAAACGGTCTAACATTACCAGATAAAGAAATAGAATTATGGCCAGAGGGAATGTTAATGATGAACTTTAGGCAAACATTTTATGTTTTCTATAATTATTCTGGTTTGATTTTGATTAATTTGATTACGTCAATTTTTAGATATCAAGCTTGACAAGAGCACAGGATAGCATATTTCATTTTAAACATTCATATGTGGTATAAGTAACAGACTTTTTTTGCCAATGGTAAGTGTTGTTCATGCAACCCTTACCATTGATTTACTTTAGAATTTTATTTTTCTAATTACCTTTAGTATACACATAGCAAATAATTTTTTCCCTAGAGGAAATTAGCATAAGCATATCTTTCAATTACTATTTAATATAAATGATATGTTTAGAGCTATGGGTTAGAGTATTCTCTATAAGATCTAGGAAATTTTATTTGAAGACATATTATTATAAAAGTTAATATTATGGAACATTACATAAATCTTCTTTATATAACATACTTCATAAAACAGATAATTCACTCTTTGTACAAAATCAATTATCAAAAAAGGAAAGAAATGTTGAAAAAATAATAGAAGAGGAGGGAGATTTTGGAAATGATGAAGTAATACTGAAAAATACTATTAATAATACAACATATTCGTATATATTGAGCCCTGTAATGTGTAATTTATTTTTCCCCACCCGTGAAAAATAACATTAATTATTCTTTCCAAAGTAGCTGCACTGTTTCAGAACTTGATCTGTCATATGGCACTTTGCTTTTGTGATTGTTGAAAACTATACGCTAAGAATTTCCTTACAAGTGTGATACTATTTTAACCTCTGACCTAACTATAGACGCTTAGTGAGTCTTTTTCTTTACAGCCAATAGAATTTTAGGTAAGATGAAATGAATCATGAAATTAAATTCTCAGATTGAAATAAATTATCCTGAAATTGTGAAAAAATAGATATTTTAATCTGACTTTCACAGCCCAACTTTAATTAGATAAAAAAATTAAATAGGTTATGGTAATGTTTATAACCTTTAAATTTCACAATTAATTAGTTTAAAATAGCTTTAACATATTGAACTGAGGTTAAATTTTGACTGTTGAAAAAGAATAAAAATTAACATTTTATTTATAAAACATTGGAAAAATTAATTATTTTAGCCAAAGATTAATTGAGAGTATCTATTAAAAATCTAAACACACTAAGATATTTACATTCATAAATAAATCCAATAAATATATATACATATATATTTTATTTTATGGAAAATGAATTTGACTTTATGATTCTTTGAAAATAGTCTTTTTGGCTTTAAAAACTCTGGATCTTTAGTCAAGAACTCTAGATTTTTAGTAAAGTTAAATGGATTTTTGGATAAATGAAATTAGACAATTCAAAGATGTTAATTTTTGTTTTTTTCTAATTTTATGTCAATCCAAGAAAAGGTTTCTTTTCTAGCTTTTTTCTTCCTATTTGGAAGATGTTGATGAAACAAAACCTTTGTATAAAATGAAAGAAGTTATTTATTTACCTTCCTTGCATTCAAATTTCCTAATTTATGAAAATGTGAAAATGATCTGTTTCCTTATAGGTTTTTGGGGATTATTTTGAGGACATTTGGTCAAAAAAACACACAATGGAAAGAATGCCATGTGATGTTAGAGGTAGAGATTGAAGTGTTGCAGCTACAACCCAGGGAATGCCAATGATTGGTGACTGTGACAGTTTGAAGATCTTTATTATGAATCCTGAAAAGAAAGACTGTGGTTTTGAACTAATCCATTACTGTGAATGTGAGACTCTTTTGCTTGGACTACATTAGTGAGACATGACTCAGGTTGAGTCTCTGCTCTTTTGCTGTGTCTGATAGAAATGGAGACAGAGAGAGAGACACACACATTCAGAGAAAAAGGAAGGTACTCTTGTTTATTCCTGCCATGAGGGTACTGTAGGAAAACAGAAGCTCCAAGAGACTGAAAGGAGGCCCACAAAGAGACAAATCCTATGCCTAGTTGCCCACAAGTGAGTTCTAGGAGATGGTAGATTCTGGAAGGGAAGGGAGGTACCTCACAGAGAAAGGCAGTCATCTTGCTTTACAACGTGGCAGGACCACTGAGAAAGCATCTCTGCTGATGCCGTGATTTGGACATTTCATAGCCTTGGAACTGTAAGCTTTTACCCCAAATAAAATCCCCATTGTAAAAGCCAACCCATTTCAGCAGCCCTTTGTTAAACTAAGGCAGAATTTTCAGGCAAAGAAGGGAATTACTGTACTGGCTGGGATGATTGACCCTGACTATGAAGGAGAAATAGGACTGCAACTACACAGTAGAGGTAAAGACGATTTTGCCTGGAATACAGGAGCTCTCCTAGGGCATCTTTTAGTACTACCATGCCCTGTGCTGAAAACCAGTAGAAAACCACAACAACTCAATCAAGGCAGGACTAACAATGGGCCAGAATCTCCAGTAATGAAGGTTTGGGTCACCCCACCAGGCAAAGAACCATGGCCAGCTGAGAAGTTTGCTGAGGGTAATGGGAATATGGAATGGGTAGTAGAAGAAGGTAGTGATAAATACCATATATATATAAAATGACACAGCCCCCAGAGTACTTGATCAGTGGTAGAAGATATACTTTTTCTTTTAGACAATTGAAAATGTCACTTGGTAATGCATGTGGCAGCATTGCAACATATTCTCTTTTCTCCCCTTGTCCTGTGACTGCCAGCTTCTGACTACTCCATGTGACTACTCCTTCCTTTTCCAATTTCCTTTTCTTATAAGGACTTCAGTCATATTAGATTAAGGGCTACTCTCATTCAGTTTGGGTTCATTTTAATTAATAACATACTCAAGGATTCCATTTACAAATGGGTTCACACACAAAGGGGTTGGGACATGAACATATATTTGGCAAGGGACATATTTCAATCCTCAACAGTCTGCCTTCTGGACACCCAAAAACATGTTCTTCTTACATCCAAACTACATTCATTCCATCACAATATCCCAAAAGTCTTAAGACATTTCTGTATCTAAGCTAAGTACAAAGTCTCATCAAAATCACTTATAGGTGTGATTTACTATGGGGCAAAATACCTCTTTAGTGAATCTTTGAAACCAAGTAAACAAGTTATCTGCTTCTAATTTACAAAGGTAGGGCAGGCAGAGGACAGACATTCCCATTCCAGAAGAGAGATATTGGAAGGAAAACAGGATCACAGATCTCACACGATTCTGAAAACTGGCAGGGCAAACTCCACTAGATTTCAAGTTCTGAGTTATCTCCAGAATGATGCTTTGTATTTGAGACCTGCTAGAGCACAGTTCCACCTTTTCCAATTGCTGGTGCAATGACAGTCTCTCTGCATATGCTGGTTCACAGTCCCCACTATCTCCAAACACTGATGTGGTAACACTCCTTCTGAAAACTGGGGAACAAGGCTTGCCTGTCCAAGTGCTGTGCTAGATGACCTGCTCTCTCCAAATGTAAGGTGGACCCTCTTCTTCCACACATGTGAGTGGCCCTGGTCTCTTGGCCTTAGATCTTTTTGGTCTAGATCGGTGCTTCTATGGTTTTGCCCTTGAAGTTATTCTGCCTTCAATTTGCCCTTTCTCTAAGCCTTTTAGTCTAAGCTGGCAGTAGTTCTGCACAGAAAAATTTTGCAAAATCTTGTTGATCTTGTGTGTAGCTCCAAGGGGTTCAAACCATCATATAAAAGAACTTTCCACAGACCCTTCTTGGATAACTGCATTTTTAATCCTGACTTTCCACTGAAATGGCTGACTGGTTCTATGTTCACCCACACCCCTCTTTAGCAAAAGGTTATGCAATTAAACCCTTACATGGGGCCATGTCCTCTGGGAACTCACTCTCTGAAGGCTCAGGGAGGCTCTTGATAGAGCCACTTTTGGCCCTAGTCTCAGACCATGCTAACTGGATAGGCTCAGAGTTTTCCAAAATATCAATTTTTGGCTTATTTGTGCTTACAAGCTCAGTTCTCAGCCTATCTCTTTCTTCTTTCATTTTACTATAAGCTGGAAGTAGAAACCAGGGTGTACCATCCATACTCAGCTTGGAATTCTCCTCAGTTAAATAACCAAGTTCATTGCTTACAATATCCACTTTCAATTTGAAGTCAGAACACACCTGTGCTAAGTTTTCTGCTACTTTATAACTAAGATTACTTTTTCTCCAGTTGCCCAAAACATATTCATCTTTTCCTCCTAAGTCCTCATAGGAGGTACAGTCAATGACCAAATTTCTACTGACAATCTCTTCAAGACACTCTATGATTTTTCTATCAAGCACTTCATAAATCTTCCAGCTTCTACCCACTATGCGTTTCCAAAACCTTTTTCATAATTGTAGCTATTTTTATTAATAGCACCTCATTTTCCAGTATCAAAATATGTGTTAGTCTAAGTTCATCAAAGAAGCAGAACTGACAGGATATAACCACACAGATGTATATAAGTATGTGTGTGTATTTATATATGTGTATTTTTATTTGTGTGTTTGTAAATAATAAGGGAATTATTATAGGAATGGGCTCATACAGTCATGGGGATTGGCAAGTCTGAATTCCATAGAGTAGGCCGCAAGTTGAAAACTATATGGTGACATTGAATTCTACAGGAGAAAATGCAAGTTGGGAAGTCTGATAAATTCCTAAGGAGAAGCTAGCTGGATATAGAAATTCTTCTTGATTGCTGAAATCCTCTTCTCTTTTTTAAGGACTTCAAATGATTGGGTGAGGAGACTTCTTTCAATGCTGAAGGCAAACGCCTTTGTTGATAGTAGATGTAATCAGCCATAGATGTAATCAACTGACTAATGACTTAAGTCTGGGAAATACTCTCACAGCAACAATCAGGCCTGAGATTACTGCATCAAACAAATGAACACCATAACCTAGCCTAGTTGACACATGATATTAACCTTCACATCAACTAATCTACATTTATCAGTAATCATTGCATGTAAAAATATACATTTAAATAGCTGATTTAAAGAGGATTTTCAGATTATAGATTTTATCAATCTCAATATTTTTATCATAAAAGACACAAAATAACGTTGAAAACTGAAACTAAGTAAACAAGATTCATTTGAAAAATACTAACCAAAAGAAAAATGGTATAGGTTTATTATCATAGTAGACTTTAAGATAAAATATGTATTGAACATAAACAGGGAATTTTATTTTGCCTAAATGTTATATTTCAACAGGAAGGTATAAGGAAAGCAAAAGTTAACAGAATCACAAGAATGTGGACAAATCTACAACTGTAGTAGAACTTATTTGACTCAGAAACTTGTGCATGAAAGAAGAAAAAACATATATGAGTATATAGAATATTTGAGCAACAAAACAAATTTGGTCACATCTAAAATTCTAAATCCCCAAATTACAGTTGCAAATTCTTATAAATATATGTCAAATTCCATTTCAAATATAGGTTGTGTTATGTAATGATATCTTCAATTTAATTCAGAAATACATATTATGATCTTTATCTTCAGTGTAAAGAAAGGATATTCAATTTGACACTAAAATATTTTAATGCTTAGAAAGAGAAAAATAAAAGTAAGTAATGTTTCTGTGTAAAGTTTGAAAAAGTGAATACAACTAGAATTTCCCTCTGAGAAAGATGAAAAAAAAATTAGTTAAATGATGTAGGCGATATTGGTTGCTAGTGTGTTTATTAATAATCCCTGAAGAGTTTTTATTAGCTTCTAAGCACTCTGCTAAGCATCTTTTTTTCATTCACTCACATAATCCTATCAGGTGGCCTGCTCCTTTTTACCATGAGGAAACAAATATAAAGAGTACAAGTAACCACCCTGAAGTAACACAGCTAGTAAGGAGACTTGAATTTCATCCTGGCTTTTTGGTTTCTTATTTAGATTCAGAGGAAGAAATTGATTTATTGGCCAAATGTGAAATATTTTAAAGAGCTGTTTCATGGAAAGGAAGGAGTTAAACTTTCTTTAGAATGAGTTAATATTAAACAAGGGGTATCTTTGATGCCACTTTTTTTTGTTGTAATATTTATTTTGTATCCATACCTAAATAAGAAAACACCAAGAATAGTGACGGACCATTTACCATAAGCAAGGTAGCTAGATATATATGGGAATAACATACTACATAAGATTTTAACGTTATGTCAGGAAAAGTATGCCTAAATTGTGATGGTAGCATTTTACCAAATAAATTAAACTTAAAAGTATTATGGATTTGAACCATGTCTTTTTGCCTAATGCTGCTGATAGTTATAGCACTCTTATGAACATTAAAATCCATGACTAAACAGAATATGTGGTTTTTAAAATAAGAAGAAGAGACAACAGATGGAAAAAATGAGAATATGTTGACATAAACCTATGAAGATAAGTTAAAGTTAAAACAGTTAAAACTTTCATGGGTACAAAAGAACTAAAACCAAGCATGAAGGTGGTTTTGACTGGAGAAAATAACAATTTCAACTACTTCATTCTAGCTACTCAAAGCACAAATGGATTTAAGGTTTTACAAAAATCATTGGAAAGGATGGAAATTATTTGAGAATTTTACTTTTGATAGCATGAACAGAAAGAGAACGGTGGTGAGAGTATCAGTTCATATCTTTTTCTTTACGATGATAAAATTATGACTATACCATTTTTAAAACGTAGCTTTCTAAAACCCAAGCCCAAATATCCTGATTTCATCAGGTTTCAGGCAGTTCAATGAATACTCTGTTTTTGCTTAGTAAAGACTGCTCTATTTATCCCTGGGTTGACAACATCCTTTGAAATTGCTTTAGGGGATAACAGTGATCAATGAGATACAATTTATTATTTCACTAAAGCAATATTTGAGTATCTAATTTTTATCATGCTCTTCTGTATCAAAGGATATTTCAAGGACAAGAGGGGAAAAAATCCTTTTCCTAAGGTAGTTCATATTCAAGTACATGTGGTTATCCATCAGCTGAGGTGATTTCTCTTAAACTGTGCATGAATGTTTGAAGTGGTCTACCTTATCTCAATCAATGACTTATTTAAATTTGTGGTTACTTCAACTAACGTGACAATTATGCCTTATGAAAAAGTGCAACACAATCAATCAAATTAAAATAATCATCATCATTAAGTTGATTTGCCATGCACTATCAGCTCTTCCACTCAGTGTTAACTTTAAAAGGAATAATTTCATTACTGTTCCTGTATTTACATATCTGAGGATTTTTAAACATAGAAGAGAATGACTAACAACGAAGTCATGGTGATCCAAAGATAGGACTATTCAGAAGTAGGTGGATAGAGAGTGCACAGAAATATTTACTCGTTGATGAAGTCTGTGATAGACATTCTCTGGGCTCACTGATTCAACAGTCTGTCTTCTCCTATTAATTAGAACATATGTCTGGATCATTGGGATTTGTTTTTAGGAAACAACAAAACAGTCTAGCTATTTGAAACACAAATGAATTCAGTATTTTATGAAATTATTGTGAGGGATGGAAACTTGGTTGTTGGCTGAGTCTTACAACAGCTCCTACAACAGCACTCTAAAGCTGACCTGCCAGGAGAGCTGGCCCAATTGGAGGGTAGAAATCAGGAGTAAACCCTGGAACTGCTGACTCAGAGCCCATCACTGTACTGGTAAGGTATTGTCTCCTGAACTGCCTCTAATGATCACAGACCAATGACTGGATACTAAAACACTGCTGCAGAAAATCCTAATGACTCTAAGACTTTGATTGCCAGCAGGAAACAGACAAAACAAAAGGAGGATGCCTCTACCTCACTTCCATCTTCCCAATCTCTTGCAAGTGCATCTAACTGGTAAAACTTAATTTGTGTTCAGATCTATGTGTCTCCAGCCTCTGAAAAAAAGGAATGTTCATTATAAGAAAGGTGAAATGGATGCCCTGTGCCAATTCAGTGTGCCCTCCATAATCCCACTGTTAAAAGCAAATTATATATCTTTGTTGCTAGAAATTGTTTAAAACAAATGTTTAAAAGAACTATTCCTGGAGATTATTTATTTTACCTTCTATGATTAAACATTACTACTTAGCACTTCTTGTAGCTAGTGAATAAGCTTTTTTTAAATTTTAATTAAATCCATCCACATTACCATATGAAAGATTGATAGACTTATTCTACCCTCCAACTGCATTCAATTGTTTTTTAAAAAAGTCTTTATTAGCATAAATTATTCTCCAATTAGTAGAGTGCTTTGGGGAAGGCGTATATATATATATATATATATGGTTCATTATTATCACAACCTTGCTTGTCAAATTAGAGTAGATTTTTGGCGACCTACTTCAAATACATGCCAACAGCTTTATTAATACCACAGAAGCTTTAAATCATTTCCTGGGTGAAGGAAATCTAAGTACTATTTAAAAAAATATATATATCCATTTTGTAGAGCTATGCTAGTGACCACACATCAACATTAAATCATGAATTCCTTGAAGTTCAGTGTGAACTTTGTGTCCCAGTTTTTAATAGCAATTATGGTTATTATAAAAATAAAAACTTAGCTATATATTGTTTCTTGGTTCTAGCTAAACATATGTTTATGTCTCTTAACATTTATACATATTCTGTGTCCAGGATACTCTGCCATTTTCTGTCTAATGATAAAATCAGACTTTGTGTATGAGATGCTTTTGAAAAAGTAATTATGAAAAATTTGTCAAAAGGAATTTCCAGTTAATAGGCTTAATTAATAAGTGATTTTTCTTACTCAGAAAGTATTTTCCTTTTTATTTAGTTAAAATATTACATTTAATACATAGATAAGCTGTTTATTTCAGTTTTTATATAATTTATTTGTTATATAATTTTTTACTGTAGAATGTGGCATTCATACATTGAGTCCCCAGAGAACTGTGTCCCATGTGAGGACTTAACTGAACTTGGAACCAGCCCAGCATCTTTCAAAACATATAGAAATATAGAAAACAAAAATTAAAGTAAAAGCTTTAAAATGCAAACCTGAATAAAATGAATTTATGTAGAAAAGAAGATGAAAGTACTGAAAGTACTAGTTTTCCACTTCTGAAGTCACTGATTCAAATCCACCATGAAATAATTTTGGTTGCACTTTTGCTGTTGAATCATAGTTCATATCTGGCCCATTTAATTTTATATAAAAGTGTTATGCAACATTAGAGCTCAAATGAATTCTCATGTTAAAACAACCACCTTTGTTGTAAGACTCAAACTTTTTCAAATCAGTATTCTAATACTGGTAATGTGAAAGAATTTTTAAAAATATATATGCTAGCTATTATAATGAAACTATAGTAAATGTTTCATTCCATCAAAACCTGAAGTTTATCTGGACTATAGATTTGCTAAAAACCATGTAAATGTGCACTTAAAATATCCGTGCATTTCACTGGATATAAATCATACATCAAAAAATATGATATGAATTATTTTATTCTCTAATTTGCTAAACATACATCTTTATAAAATGTGAGCCTACAAGTTGTTTTAAAGTCAAACATGTATATAATAATATAAATTAAGAGACATAAAAATACATTACTAAGTACTAGATAGGAAAGTTGAAAGGCTTCTCTGACTTGTGCTTAGAAAGAGTGGGTTGCTTGGGAATATATAAGTTGATCTACACAAAGATTAGAAATAATTATCAGAGAGATACAGGTTCTTTTACAATTGATATGACTACCTGAAAAAATAAGGAATTAAATCTTAGTGACAATATTACCAACATTTGAAATATCTCATTGACACTAAAGAACTTTATTAACTTCCCCATGTTTTTAGAAAACCCATTTGAAATCACAAAAAAATGAGCTTTTCTGATGTTAATTTTTGAATGTTTGAAATATATATGAAGATGACCAGAATAGCCTTAAGTTAACATTGTGCTTCAAAGTTCACGCTGGATTTTCCTATGTGTTAATTCTTGTAATAGGTTGATCCCTGAATTCAACTCTGAAACTTTTAAATTTACTCTGTGATTTGACAAACATTTTGTTTTCTATGTGACAGATATGCGTTGGGTGATAGAAATACTGGAAATGAATATAGATTAGCCTTTCCTTCCGGGAGTCTGAAGTGAGGCAAAGAGCATATTTTAACAACAGGTCAAGGTTCTGGAGGAGGCAGCCTGTGTGTAAAGACAATTAAAAGCTTGACTGTCTTCTCTATGCATCTTTCCTCTTCATATTTTATTTTTTAATATAGCATCAACAAATGTCATGAAAATGTCGAATAGTTTATGGAATGTACTTAGAAGCAAAGAACCTCCATACATGGTAGAGTAGAGCATATGTATTTACTATTTACTATTACTGTTCATCCATGGTTACAAGGTATATTAAAAAAGTAGTCCCTGGAAGAGGGGCAATTTAAATTTATTTATCCCAACTTTTATGTAGTTTGCAGTGTTTCTGCTATAGAATCTGATTAATTTCTAGGGTTCCTGTTTATCACTGAATTATTTTAATCTTGGTTAAGAACAATGTAATAAAGAAATTAGATTATTTGAGAATGCCCTTTGTTAAAAATCACCGTTTTTTTTGTTTTATTTATAATTATTTTATAATGAAAATAGTGATTGTCAAAGTAACACTTTTAAAACAGCATATTAAAAAACATAATTAGAGTTTTTGGTTGAAATATATTATTTACTGCTGTAATATAACAAACTGGGAGATCTAAAATAATTTCTTTCTTCTTTAAATATATCACAAGTGTTATATATAATATATATCTATAATTATAAGATATTGATAAAGACATTAGTTTAGTCTTATTGAAAGTTAATGTATGTAGCTTTATATTGGAATACTGCTATATTAAAACTTGCTATAATTGAGCAATATTTAAGGGGAAAAAAACTGGAAAAAGACACCTATTTCAGAAGGTACACAGATAATAGAGCTCAACAAAGGTGAAATTAAAATCTAATGCCCATGTGAATATTCTTGCTGTCCTAATTTTGTGATAATCAGGGTAAGCTAAACATTCCCTATACTAGAATCCATGCATGTGTCCCCAGACCTAGTTTTTCTTCCTATGTCTCGTTTTTAGAATGCTGGTGATAAACTAATCCTGATTTATTATGTGACCATCCTGTATGGGAAAAGACTGTAACTTTGGGTATCTTTGGTCAACCTTAAGAGATATAGCAGGAGGACGGATGTGGCTCGGGTAGTTGGGCATCTGTTTCCCATATGGAGGGACCTGGGTTTGACCCCGGGACCTCCTGGTGAACAGAAAAAAAAAGAAAAATATAGAAGGCACGTGGGCCACCAGCCCTGTGTGTGGTTGAGCTGTCAGGCCCTGTCCATGGGTGAGCCACCAGGCCCCTCGTGCACGTGCGCCACCAGGCCCTACGAGCCATGCAGCAAGATGATGACATAACAGGAGAGTGACACAAGGGAAAGCCAAGACAAGATGCACTGAAACACCAGGAACTAAGGTGGCGCAGTGGTAGGACACTTCTCTTCCACATTGGAGATTCCAAGGATCGAATCCCAGTGAAGACAGGAGGAGAAGAATGAGAAGAGAGAGCAGGAAATGGACACAGAGAGTTGTCCAGCGAATGGACACAGAAACAGCAAAAACAGGGGTGTGGGGGGGTTACAGTAGATAAAAGTAAATAAATAAATATATAAATAAATAAATAAATCCTTAAAAAATGTATAGGGGAGGGAGATACGGACTATAGTTAGTAGTAATACTTTGATGATGCTTTCATGATTTGTTAACAAATATTTCACAACAATACAGGGTGTTTGTGGGGGGGTGATGTGTGGGAGCCCTGTATGATGTTATGCATGTTTGTTTTGTAAGATCACGATGTTTACTGAATACTTATAGTTTATGTATGTTCATATATGAATGATATACTTCAATAAATTGTTTTATAAAAAAATCTAATGCCCAATTATAGAGAGATAACTAGATAACCACAGTTTTCAACAGAATAGAAAAACAAAACGAAAAGCAAGACAACAGGAATACAAGAACAGGGACCAGTTAAGTCTAAGACAATAAGACAGGAAAACTATGAGGGACACAAATGCAGCAGAAAATATAGATGTTAGAGGTATTGTTTTATTTGTATTATATCAAACAAAATGTATTATATCATTTTTTTTAAAGCAATAATTCATGCCCTATGAATATCGAAATGGAGCAAAATGGATGACATCTAGCTACATATGTGTTAGAGAGTGAATCATTTCCCCCACAAAAGGCATGTTCAGGTCCCAAGCCCTGGTCCTGTGGGTGTGGACCCAATTATAAATGCTATATCTTGATGTTGTTACTTCAGTTAGGATGAGGCCCAGCTGAACCAGGTTGGGCTTTAACGGACCACTGCAGTCCTTTTTAAGTAGAACGAAAATCTGGGGCGTTCAGAACAGGAAGGGAACCTGGAAGGGAAAGGAGAAGACAACTGTCGTGTACATTGCCCTGTGGTAGAAAGTCAAGGAACCCCAAAGATTGCAGGCCAGCCAGAAGATGCTGACCCCTGGAGTAAGCAAGTCTTCTAGCCTCTTAAACTGTGAGCCAATGCATGGCTTTTGTTAAGCCAGTCAATTGTTGGTGTTTTTCAAGCAGCCAGGAAACTAAAACAGTGCATTTCTCTGCTTTATCCTCTATTTTTATGGCTGATCATTTATTTACAAGGTAAATTTATTATGATAGTGAGATTTTCAGTGTTATTAATCTAGAATAGGAATTGATATAATGTAATGTTCCAGTATTATTTAATCTATGTTTCAGATTTTATGTATAATGGCAGAATTTTTGATATGGTTATCTATACCTGATCTGTAAGTTACTCATCCATACCTAGACTCACTGCCTCAAACTACAATGAGCCACAGAATTAAAAACAGAGGATGGATTTCCACATGTGCCTCAGGAAATGCTGTTTCAGATGGCATATACCCTTACACTTTCATGTCTTTATTTGACTATATTCATTCATGATGTTATAAATTGATCTATTGAAGTTCAGGATTTGCAAAAGTAATTCCTCATTTTTATGACTATATTATAGACAGATTTATTACATTTTATTCTGCAAACCATATTCTTATTTTTCACTCCATCCCTGATCCCTCACTTTAGACATTTGAAAGATTGCATTATGTTAACGCTTAGAAATGTAGGTGTTTTCAGTACATGATCATCTATTACCTGGCACATTACAATGACTTATTAAGTTATCTTTCTCTACATTCCTGATAGAGCTTTCAAGAATGCTATTCCTCTTAGGAACTGCCTACACTTAAATTTTTTGCATAATTCTCAATTGCCATCAGAATTGAGTCCAATTTCTTTCTTTTTATTTTAAAGAAGCTTTAGATTACATAAATGTTACATCAAAAATATAGGGGATTCCAATATACTCCACCCTCTCCCCCTCCCACATTTCCCCCCATTAACAACATCTTTCATTAGTGTGGCATATTTTTTACAATTGATGAACACATATTGAAGCATTGCTACTAACCATGGACTATAGTTTATATTATAATTTACACTTTGCTCTCCACAATTTTATAGGATTTGACAAAATGTTTAATGGCCTGAATCCATTATTGCAATATCATGCAGGACAATTCCAATGTCCCAAAAATGTCCCCATGTCCTGACATAAAAGGTTCAAGTCCTGGCACCTGGTTCACTACAGTGGCATCTCTAACTATCTCAAAATATGTACTGTAGCCTTATTTCAATACTTTTGTTTTCCAAACTGTGTTATTATTGTCTTTGCCCTGGAGGATGCATTCATTCATTTAATCATTCTAGTGTCCAGTAAGTTCCAAGTATGTAAAAGTTAATAAGTATGCAGTTTTTAGTAAAATTTAGTAACTGTATCCTAATCCTTACATAGTGGTTTGGAATTACTTCATTAGGCATATACTTGACATATATATATTTTAAATTTAACACGAGAAAAATATACTGCTTGCAAAGAGGATAATTGAGGATGTTTGGGGTGAAGTAAGAGGATATATCTTTGAAATTATGAATGGTATTAACTTTGGAAAGATTTTTCAAAGTGATATGGAAAGATTTTTTTAAAGGGATACAGGGAGCTGGAGAAGAAGGCAGACAGTTACAATACAGGCAGAGGAAATAAACATGGAAAGGTCTTATGGACTGTGTCTTTTTTAGGATTAGTTTGTGCCTTAAAAATGGAGAAATGAAGAAGTAGGGAGAATGCAGAGGATGCAAAATTTAAAGCGAGAAATAATATAGGCACAAAGGTGAAACTAAATTTGTGCCTAAACATAACTGCATGCAGAATGGTACAATTCAGTGATACAGGGAAGTGTAGAAAAGAACAAGTATTACCCAGGGAGCAAAAGGGGGTAGAATGATATAGTCCATTTACTGAGATGAAGTTCTGAGGAATTTGGTGGCATGGAGAAGAGGAATTCAATTGAAAAGCTGAAATTTTGAATGGATAATCAACATTATATGCTATATATATCACCCACACTGGAGCCAGTTTGCGAGATGGACAAGATAACTTTGTAACAATTGTCATATACTTGGTTCAATGAGGATAATAACCAGAAGGTCAAAGATAACAGCAGTTAGGAAGTGGATATGGTGACATATCCAAATGGCATTAATCATAAAAAGCAGAGATCTTATCATGATGATGGATCTGTTAAGTATGAGAATTGGTAATGATAGGAGTGGGGAGTGGGAAACACTAACCCAACTTTACACCACCAAGACGAATGCCAGGTAGGAATTTTTATAAAAATACTCTTGCGGGATCAAAAGAAGGAGAAACATTAGAAAGCTAATTTTCAGCTATAACAATCAGGTAGTCTCAGAGTTTGTGTTGAGCATGACGAAGCTTTGCTGATTGTGGAGAGGAAGTTTGTAGATGGATTTTTCTCTAACATTTTTGTCTCAGTTTATATTCTAATTTTAATAATAAATTATTTCAATCAGGTCTTTCAAGTCTAGGGAAGGTAAGCAATTTAGATCTCATGATAATAATTATCACATTGCATGATAATTTTTGGCTTATTTTCTGTTTTTCTTAATAGGCTTTTTTCATCATGTGTATAACACAAAATTATGTATATACTTATTGGTGTAATAAACAAATGATTAAATAATGATAATATTTTATCAAGTGAAACCTAATGAAGAGAGAAAATGTCTCTCATTTAGGAATGAATTTATCCCATGCCACAATTGTAGGACTCTTTCCAATTGTATTTTTGGAATCATTTACCACCTGAATAATATGGTAATTTAATTGATGTACAGATAATGTCAGGGAAAACTCTCTTTAAGAAAAGATACAAAATATGGCCTGTATGTTATCTTCCTGAAATTAAAATTTAAGATGTGAGATCTCTAGTTACTTTAATAGTTTATTATCACAGTTAAGGACATTCTAAATGTTATCTCTATGCTTACATTTGACTTAGCAGTAACTAACTGCATTAGTTATATTTTATCTAATATACAATTCACTAAATGTCCAAACAATAATACTTTTCTTAGTTCTATTCTAAACTAAACATAACAAATTATCAATTGTCAACTACAGTTTTCAGTTGACTGAATTCTATATTATGAAATTAATAGGGAAGAGAAAGAGTGGCAAGCATAGATATTAGAAAATATCTAAGGTAAAATATCTGATCTTTAAATGTTTCTTGCTGTCTGTATGGCAGGATTGCCTTCCCTGTCATCTCTGAAGAGAGGCATAGCTATGTGATTGCTGTGCTCAATAACTATGACTTGTCTTAGGAAGGAAAGCTCTGAGAACTAGTGAACAATGTTGCATATTCCCTTCTTGTTACTACAGTGAAGACCAAAGCACATGTCTAAATGAAGGTGCTTTTTAACTTGGTCATCAACTGACTTTAACTTGGTCCTCAACTGACTATTACTAAGGCAGAAACCACAACACCCATGTTGCTTCACAATGGACATATAATATGAATGATAAACAAATACTTGTGTTAAGAAAGCAAAGCTACATTATTGGTGCATAAATTAAGCTATTCTGACAGAAAAAGCTTCCTTGGGTTCAAAGAGAAAAATAAACTAAAGTCAACTTTATATCAGATGAAAAATTGGGATTGTTTTTTTATTGCAGCATAATCTAAACTATCCTTACCAAAAAAGAAATTGGTAGCAGAAGTGGGATGCTGCCATATTTTAAAAACATAAAATAAGTAGCATGAATTTAAGGTTTAGGTGGCTATTGTGAGGAAAATTTTAGGGGAAGCTAGAAGGATGTTATACTGTAGTAAAACACTTGGTAAAATTGTTGGTTACAATATCGGGGAAGGCATATAATGTTCTTCTAACACTAGGGGAAAAGACTTGAAAACAATATAAATAATGGGTCCTGGCTGCATTTAGAAAGACACTATAAGAAAAAAAGAGTTTAGGAAAAAACTGTCTGGTTTACCAGTGAAAAATATCTGAAAGAGAACAGAAATTGGGGACTTACAGTACTGGAAGATACAAATTGTTCATTAGCCCTTACAGTGAATATAAAAACTGTAAAAGCTTTTGAAAAACAAAAGCAAAATTAAAAGTATTGCAGCAATGATCCAATTAAGGGTATATTCTATATATCACTTTTCAAAAGATTTCATAACAGATGTGTGGTTTGCTACAGATTCCTCCATTCACGACCAATGCATTCATCCCTCCAGTTGAGGATAATGCTGACTCAGCTCTCAAGTGAACCCTTTTCTTAGATTTACTCTCAGCTGAAGAGGATTACTTCACCCAAAGTCACCACCCTCCCTGTGGGTGGCCCATAACTAATAACTATCCATGAAGTCTAAAGGCCTAGTTCCTTTGCCTCAAGACAGGAAAATGTAATGGGTCTTCACAGTTCCAGAGCTCCCCATAGGATTGGATGAAACCTCTCTTAAATCTGCATCATATTTCATCTTTTCTCTCTAACCAATCCTGCTTTCCTTAACCTTCAATGGCATCGTTCCCTAGAGTATTCCTCAAAAATCCTGCATGGAAACATCAGAGGTTTGGTATCTGTTTCCCAGACAGTCTGACATATATAGCAATTCTAAATATATTAAATACCGTGTTAAAGTTGGGACAGCAGGTAAATCTTTTAATTTGAAATTATGCATAGGGAAAATAGTAAAATTGTGTGGCTCTCCCATGAGTTCATATATGCTTAAGATACGTATAGTAAAGTTGAGAGGTGGAGTATGGTTGTAAAAAAGAAATATAGCTAATGAGAGAATAGCACCTATAAAGTACATAAATTATTGCTGTTAGCACAAGGAGATAATTTGAATTAAAAAGTATCTGACTACATTTTTGTGAGAGTTGATCGTCAAAATATCCACACATGAGTTAAAGAGACTATGCATATTTGAAACTAAAATTCACCCTTGTGCCAAACCACCTATGGGCAAGAAATAAACAAAGAACTGCTCAGGTTCCAAGATGGTCATATTTCCTGATATCTTCATTGAAATGGCCAAGGAAGATGATAGAAAAAAAATATCCAAGAGGCAGGAGTCATGGAGAAAATATGTGAGCTACGTTTAGGGTCCAGATTGAACTGACTTTTAAAATTTGCAAGAATTTATCTTAAATATAAATAATGCTCTGAGTTATTCTTTATCTATACTCTTTCTATACATGAGAGATTTTACTAAAATATAAATTAGAACAAATTTGAATATAGAATGAATCAGGGAAATGGGGAAGTTGAATATTGAAATGGGGAGCTTGGCAGTGTTGTCCTGTACTCAATTTTTCCTGTTGTTAGAATACAGCCTACCTTGGAGTGGCTATGTGATTGCCTTCCTTAGGTTCTAATTACCACCACCTGGTTCATCTCCATTCTTCTATTCCTACCTGGTACTTCTTAGTGCAGGTGCCTGTTCCCTTAATAGCACAGAGCCAAGTAATTACCATGATTTGCCCATCCTTAGTGATGGCTCTGATAATTTAAACTAAAGCTGCACTTTGATTATAGTTGTGTCTAGATAAAATTAAATCAGATTGCATGTGTATATGTAGGTATGTGTATATATGAGCCTATATGTATATGTATATATAGACAGGCAGCCACTTGATTTTTTAAAATGATGCATCTAAAAATACTCTTGATTTCACTATAATCTAGCTATCATAGAAAATGGAATTAATAAGAGATATAGTTTAGAATTGCAGAATATTTTCTGATGGCAGAGTCATTAGTAACTGACTAGTTCACCATTTATTTGTAAATTTTTAAGTGTCATTTATGTCTGGAATATACATAAATAAGAAATAATTGGGCTTAGTGATGCTGGTTTGGGAGTAGGTTGGGCTATGCATGGAACTCAGGAGGGCTGGGGAAGAAGCAGATGAACTCAGGGGATTTGCAGGTATGTGGTTGAAACTACAACATTGGGAATGTTCTTTTGGCAAATATGGCAGGGGAGGGTCACTCGTTTAGAGTGTTGGATGTGGGGGACATGCAGGATAGGGTGCACATGGAGCAGACCTCTATGAAGTTTGTGAGTGTTCATCTTGTCATAATGGGTTATATCAGTGAGTGGAGACCCACATAAGGAGTGGGAAGGTGTTGGATACTCATACTAGGGAGTTCAGCTATGTTCTCAAATAGAAGGGTGGGAGTCTCTTGAGAACATAGGCAGTGTCTTATAGGGGAGGACAGAGTAGTATGTCAAGCCCTCAATGTTGTTGCAAGTAACTATCAATCTTGCCCTTCAAGGAGTGAAACTTGGTGGCTGCCATGGGTCCTGCAGGGAGCAGGAGGGAGGAATAGGGCTGATGGGACATGGGACATTTTGGGGGTGATGGAAATGTACTACATGACTTTGCAATGATGGATACAGGCCATGTTAAATTTCCTCAAAATTTATAAAAGTATATGGTCCAAACTGTAAACCAAAATGAAAAATCATTGACCATAGTTAGTAACAATGTTTCAATATTTGTACATCAGTTGAAACAAATCTATCACCACATATAAAATATTATTAATAGGGGAAAGGAGAAAAGGGGGAGGAAATTGGATATATGGGAATCCCCTGTATTCTGTACATGACTTTACTGTAACCTAAAACTTCTTTGAAGACAAAATGAAAAAAATAAGACACTGGGGGAATAAATGAAAGAAAATGTCACTGTACATACAAGACAACAGATCTTATAGAAATGAAAGACAATGTCAAAATTTTTTTAAAAACATTTTTTCATTATTTTTTATTATTCCAAATTTTAAAATTTTTTTCAGTTTTGTTCTTATTTCTTATTTTTAAAATTATTATTATTTTATTTTCTTATGAATTATATTTGGCTATTTTGTTGGCATCATTTTTGAAGAAGTTTTGGATCACAGAAGGGTTACAACAATGACGGGAGGATCATTGTTGCAGGGTATCAGTGATGGGGAATACATGGGAGGAAATTCACCTGGGGTATACATATAAGGCATATAAATATGGTCAAGTGTTCATGGGACATTGTTACGGTGGGCAGAGATTCATACAATAACTGAAAGAATATCGAATTCCCACCCTGGGGAGCTCTACCACCTTCTCTAATGGAACAGCAAGAATCCCCTGAGTACAGATTCAGTGACTAGTGAAGGAAGATGGTCCATTGACTGACCCTTGATATTGATGACTGTACCTATGAACTTTTACTTTTGAAATTGAAACTTAGCCTAGTATTATAGGTTACCTAAGATTTACCTCATGAGAGCCTCCTTGTTGCTCAAATGTGGCCTCTCTCTAAGCCAAACTCAGCATATAAATGTATTACCTTCCCCCCAGCATGGGACATGACTCCTGGCGATGAGCCTCCCTGACACTGAGGATTACTACTGAGCACCAACTAGCAATGCAACTGGAAAAAGACCTTGACTAAAAGGGGGATAAGGTAAAGACAGATGAGTTCATATGGCTAAGAGACTTCAAAGTGAGTCAGAAAGTCATCCCAGAGGTTTCAGTTATGCACATTGCAGCAGGATCTCATTGAATGAGAAAGTAAATACTACCTCAAATAGTGGGAATCCTGAAGGCTCTGGAGACATCCAGACACTATAGGCAGGGTAGACAGCTCAGAATTTTGATACTCTGCCAGTAGGACATACTTTGGAATTCATACTCCCCAGTGTGACAGAGTTGGGCTCACTTTTGGTTTCCCTACACATCACTCTTCTGTCCCTTCTATTTGAACATATAATTAGTACTATAGTTGACAGGAGTATGTCCAAGAGACTTAAATCTTTGGGCTGCCAATGTGCCAGCTGGGATCTGGAACTCAACAGATTTGAAACACCTACTCTACAGTAGGATTTAGCCAAGACAACTAACAAGGAGATGATGATGGAAAACGACCATCCCAAAGAACAGAGAGAGTCTGCAACTGCAAGCAAGATAGTCCCATCCATCTGCCCCATGGGATCTAAGCCCCTCTCAATTAGAGGTGGAGTGGGCATCACCATCTCAGAATCCTCAGGATTGAGCAATAAACTATAGAATAACATAGACTTATTGGTATTCTACTATTGACTTATTATGATTCTAGCAGTGGAAGAACTTATATCACTGATGTGGAGGCAAGGGAGGGGAGGGAGAGAGAAAAACAGGTATAATATGGGGACATTGTCAGGACTTGAGTATTGCCCTGAAAGACATGGCAACAACAGATGCAGGCCATTATATATCTTGCCATAACCTACAAAATTGTGTGGGAGAAAGTATAAACTACAATGTAAACTATAATCCATGCTTAATTTTGGTTCCAAAATGTGTTCATAATTGTAACAAATATACCACACTAATGAAGGATGTTGTTAACGTGGGAAAATGTGGGAGGTGTGGGGAGCAGAGCATATGGGAATCCCCTATGTTTTTTTATCTAGCATTTATGAAATCTAAGTATCTTTTAAAAAATAAAATAAAATAAAAAGAAGAAATAATCTTTGTTCTCAAAAGAACCTCCTATTTAGATGGGGATTTAGTCAGGTTAATGTGGTGTGATATATTCTGTGATAGTACTTCAACAATGAAGACACTAGAGGTAATTTTTTTAAAAAATGACCATTGTATTAGTCAGCCAAAGGGGTGCTAATGTGAAATACCAAAAATGGGTTGGTCTTTTTAAAGGGTATTTATTTGGGGTAGAAGTCCACAGATACCAGGCCATAAAGCATGAAGTTTCTTCTCTCACCAAAGTCCATTGCCACGTGTTGGAGCAAGACAACTGCTGTCGTTTGCCAGGGTTCAGGCTTCTTGGGTTCCTATCTTCCTGGGGCTGCATTTCTCTCTGGGTTTAGCTCCTCTGGTTCCTCCACAAGGTCAGCTGTAGACTATCTGGTTCCTCCACAAGGTCAGCTGTAGACTATCAGGCAAACGGCTCACTTCTTTTCTCCTGGGGCCTTCTCACCAACATCAAAACTCCAACATCAAAACTGCTTATCAAAAACCTGCTTCCTCTGCCCTTTGCCTTGCCTTTATATTCGATTCCCCACACACCAAGGGGTGAGGCTCAACACCCTACTGACGTGGCCCAGTCAACACCCTAATCATAACTTAATCATGTTCAGATTAACAGATCAGTTTACAAGCATGATCAATTATATTTTTGGAATTCATAATTACATCAAATTGCCAAATGGCTACAACTATTATCAATCATGGTTTCAAAGAGACCTGATATTTTTTTTTCCTGAAAAAATGATTGCTGAAATGAATAATGATATATGGAAAACAATCATACAGATGTATATAAATGGAAGTGGAGAGAAGTGTAATGGAGATGGGAAGTATGAAGCGATTGAGACATTGATTGGCTCAGTATAATATACAAAAAAGGCCATCAATGAAATTAGCTGTGTAGCAGTAAGAAAGACCTTTTTGTGATATATTAAAAGATATTTATGGCATATTGAAGGATGTGGGAGAAAATAAGGTATATTTTAAAGGTTGCAAACTGAGCATATTTGCATTTAGCATATTCACCAGCTTGAGACAAAGTTAAGCTATCTCTTGGACTCCGATTGTCTATTTCCCTGAAGGAACAACTTTCTTCCTAATGTAGGTTATCCTATTGATACGAGATAATATAAAAATCTGATCAAAGAAGGACCCTCTAAATAATAAGAGAAGGGGAATTCTGAGCTTAGTGTGAATCTTGTCTTTTGGGTTTGTCTTCACCCTTCATTAAAAATTTTCTTTTTAAATTAAATAATAATAATAACTCCGATATGAAGTATGCACATTTACTCATAAAATGAGAAGCCATTATAGAAACAATAGCTCTTGTACCAAGAAAAAAGTGTATTTTGCCTATTCTTAAGATTATATTTCTGTCCAAATCTGAAAAAGATTAAAAAGTCCCTTTATTTACTTGTGATTGATTATAGTGAAAAGGCAGAAACGAATTTATGTTTTACTTGACTTTATTACATATAGAAGATTGCTCTCTCAGAATCATAATGAAGCTAACTTTTAATGTTAACTTTTAATGTTCTAGGAAATTTTCTAAGCACATTATTATGTACTTCACTAGTTAGTGGTATGTTTGATATTTTAAGCAATTATATTGTTAATTATTAACACTGTAAAATCGTATCTGATTTAGGAATGGAAGATGATAAGCATAACTTTTCAGTTTCAAATAGAGGCATCTGTTGTGGGAGGCAGGGCATTATAACTATATAGGTGAACCTAGTGGCCACTGATTGCTTAAGCAGCTATGGACGACAGTGCTGGTAGGCATGGGAATGAAAAGAAGTGGAGCTATTGGCAGAGAAAAAAAATAAAATACAGTGAATATCATACCTAGTAGTAATGACAGTGGAACCAGACCTAAGTTATATCTTGACCTTAAAAATTAGTAAGTCTGTGATTTGTATGAGGTATAAAGGCTGTTAGAATCTCTCTGCCTCATTTCTAAGTACTGAAGGCATAATCCTTTTTGAACAACTGTGATGACTAAATATATGAAAGATCTAGGCTAATCTCTAGCACATTAGATAGTCATTAAAAGTTCATTTTATTCTTTCAATTGAATAGTTATGTTGATAATGTTTTTATTTAAAATATCTCTGGGTTTATATGTGTGTGTGTGTGTGTGTGTGTGTGTATGAACCTTGGGTTTTGATGAACCTTGGGTTGTGATGAACAATACTTTTCAGCACATAGATTGTTTCGGTACATTTTCTAGATTAGTGGTTTTACTTTTTCTTTTTCTTTTTTTTACCGACTATAGTAAGAATATGTTTTATTCTATAACCCAGTACTCACAAAACAATGCTTATTTTGAATGGTGTTCTCTATATTTTATTTTCTATTCTAACTTATTTTTTTTCCTTCAATTTTTTAAAATTCTGATTGCTGCACCAATTAAATCCTCACTAAATGAGTTTCAAAAACATAATGAATCACAATGTGGAGTTTGTAAACACAGTTCTAGAAGGAACTAGCCAACTGATTTATTACTGATTAGTATGAAATGAGAACAATAACTTTGGAAAAACTGGAAACAGCCTACTTCTCAGAGCAGAAGCCAAGCTTCAGCAGGCCTATCTGAATTCATGATAATGACGGCCATAAACCTGTAAAGATGCTGGACTGGCTGGTAGGCAAGTGTCTCTTCATGACTCTACTCTTTAGCAAAACCTCAGAATTTAACCATTGCAAAGGGAGGTCATGAAAACTGAGTTTCATGGAACAGCATTAAGAATGAGATTTTTTATTGTGACAATTCAATTTTAGGCAAATTTACTTGCCTACAAGCTCTAATAAACTATTAATTCAAAGTGAATTTTCATGGAAAATGAAATTTCTGCAAAATGAAGGGAAATCCTAACCAAAATATTATCCAAATAGCTTGGTTAACATCTTGACCAGGAAGAGAAATATATTAGAGAAAATGAAAGTGTTTATGAATTGTTGGTGTATGGATTAAGTCTTTCCCACATAATCTGCTATTATAAATTGCTCATTTAGGAACAGTAAAATTAGACTCTGCTTGAAATGTGAATGATATCTCAGGCATTATTAAATCAGAGTCTGAAATTTATTTTTAATATTTGATTTAACATAAAATTGGCAATGTGGTAAAATTGTCAATAATCTAAAGAATCGTGGTTTTATACTTAATGTTAAATATGTGGTATGGACCCATGGTTCTGAAGCCAGTAGCATGGGAACTTTCATAATTGATAAACTAATCATGCGATTGAGACATAATCTTAAAATTGGGTGCTGATTGCTCTATTTAAACTTCTGTATGAATCCTTTGAGACTTTCTTTGACCTTAGCTATTGGCTTGTTTGAAAAGCATGTATTGAGAAATTTTATGTTCATCTGACACCAGTTTTAAAGTTAAAAACAGTAAAATTTTAAATTAGAATATGTACATGAAGCATTGTAAATAGCCTATATTTATAGAAAATAGCTCTGGGCAAAGAAAAATAATCCCTTGACTGCTTACCAAATCATATTACTGTCAAAACTTGAATGGAGTAAGAAGACCAATTACTCACTTGTGATGGATTACAGATAAAATGCAGAAAATTACTTGGTTTTTCTACTTGAATTCATATATTTGAAGATTCCTCTATGAGAAGGAATAAATAGTATTACTCCCTTTACCTATTGCTAAATCTATCTTTAGTGGGGAATATCAAGTAGTAATAATAATAAACCCCATCATTTCATCATAAGATAAGCCCCGGGTGATGACTATTTTGGTAGAGTAGTCAGGTCTCACACAGCCCCTGGTATACTGTGGTCATGCTTCTCCCTCTTGCCCAGTGAGGACACCTAGCAAGGTCATTTGCTACAGGTATGTGGGGCCACACTGTACTACGTATTTCTGCATTGCATTTTAATTATGAAGGCATATTTTCATACTACCAATTCACTTTTTGTTGGGTGCATGTTATTTTTTCTCTATTACTTAGAATACTTTAGGAAGGGTAAATAATGACAATAATTTCCTGAACTGGTGAATTTGCTTGTGAATGATATATTTCTGCAGCATAAAATACTTGGTCTATAAGACCGCACCCTAAGTTCCCCACCCTAATTCATTCATTTCATACTCTATCAAAACAGACTTCTGTTTTTTTCTGAATCTGATATTAGTATTTTGGAGAAGAATGATTCTGTTGCTTTAATATTAATTCTTAAAATGTGGCTGTTGCCACACTTACAGAAATGGTTTGCACTTTTATTCCTAGTTTCCTTAAATGCTTTTCTTATTACACTCACATACTGGCTTACCTCACCTACTGTCCTTGTAACTGCTTCCTCATTTCATAGAGAATAGATTTTCTTACACATTTTTGAGGACATCAAACTGGCATTTGATAACCTATAAAGAGCTTAATAATGAGAGCAATAAAATTACAGTCACTTTCTCTTTTGAGCTTGGTATTTTGTAGTTTTTTAAATATAATTTTAAAGGGATTTCACAATTATGCAAAGCCTAGACATGGGTATAGCAGGATAAATAGGCTTCAAAGTCATAAGAAGGTGTTGGAACTCTAAACGTTTAGTAGGGAAAAATCTCAAGGTTGTATGGAGACCTTGTCTTTAAATATGGCCAAATATGTATAGAATGTCATATGTAATGAAACATTAGTTTCTCTCATGGAAGCACAGGAAATTTTTAGAAATTATGACAATATACACTTACATTCAGTTTAAAGATGACTACAATAAAAATGGTAGATACCTCAAATTTGAATATGCTTAAGCTAAAACTAGTGAGTTTCTCACTAAATGATGGCCATGTAACTTGGACAATTATATGACATATATTTTCTCCAAGGGAGAGTTAAGAGAGAGACAAATAGAAAATCCTCTACACACCTTATATTTGGTGTTAAAGATTCCTGGTGAATTGAAATTGTTTTACTTGACAGTCTTGAACAAGAAAAGAATGAAATAAAATACAACATCTAAATTGAATCACAGTATATGGAAAGTGAGAGATGATTTTTAAGGATTTGTACCTGTGCTTACTGAACTGAGCACTATTCTAAACATCAAACAGTAGTGCTAGTTCTTCTTTCTAATCTCTCACAGAGTCATTGTCTATTTGGAAGCATGGAGGCCAGGGAAACTTTGCAATGTCTTGTGTTTTAGGTGTGGTCTCATTAACACTATTTTGGAGGTGTATCATCTTTCCTCGTACTCCAAACCACAGGAATACTCTACTATTTAAGGATACATAAAGTAACACGTTGTCTCAGAATAAGCTGAAAAGTCTGTGGTGGTCGAGAGCATGTTCACATTGCAGAATTTTTATTTCACTTTTCTTTCTTAAGTCTTAAAATTTAAAATCTATTGTCCTATGATACTACTTTTTATTAATCAGCAATAATTCTTAAATAACCCTTGGCATACTTTCCTTTATTGCATATATAAGAATAACAGTAATATTTTCCTAACTTTTCTTCTTTCCCCTGACTTTGAAAAACTTGACTACCAAATAAACTGAAAGAGTTAATGCACCATGTCCTGAGAGGCCGTCCATATCTGTAGCAAAAGGCAGTTGTTCCTTGAGTGCCACATCTGATTGGAGAACCTCAAGTGTACTGTAGCAGATAGCTTATCACTTCTGCAAGAGTTATTGAAACATGCGACTAAATCCTTGCTTGCAAAAATTGACCTTGGTGTGTCCATGAATTCTAGCAGATTGAAAATACAGTCTATTGTAAAGTATATTATAAGCTGGGTATTAGGTTAGAAAATCAGGAAATGGAAAGGAAACAGTAAATTATATTTCAGGAAGGAGGATGTGTATTCAGATTTATAGATAATATTTCTTTGATATATAACATCCAGAAAATATATTTTAATAATAATGAGAGTCATTGAAAGTGGAAGCAGCTAAAATGTAGTTTTCTCAACATATTAGTCAAGGCTGATATATAGCTTGATAGATAAAAAACCAAGAGAGAGGTAGAGGTAACATTTATCACGATTATTTTGGAATTCAGTTGTTAAAATCCAAGTGTTTAATGGCACATGCAGTACTATATTGTATTTAGTAGTATTGCTTTCAGCTGTTTCTTTTTTTCTCCATTAATTTAGCAGCATTATAATTTTTAGTGTCCTTTTGTATGTGTTAAGAGTATCAAGTGTATGTACAAGTTCCATGGAGTGGGTTAAACACCTTGTTGTTCCTCTTGGCTGTGTATTTCACTAACATCAAAGCAGACAATCATAAGCATAGCTAATTATTACTTAAATATGAGATAGACTACATAGGCCAATCAATTAAAATCAAAGTAACATTTCTTTATTCGTAGAGAAAAATATTTTCCATCCAAAAGATAAATAGTCCAGTCAAAATTACCTGATTTAATGAAGCAAATTGGGCTTCAAATCCTAGAAAATGAAACTTTTGGCTTTTATCTTTTGGGTAAAAAGCAATAAACAAAAACATTTATTGATCCATGGATATTTCTTTTTATAAGAATTAAAAATCCTGGAATTTTTGTCTTTAAACTATATTGTTATTTATAAAGCACATCTTTTTTTTCTAACCTCTAAGTGTAGCTCTCCCATGTGGTGAACAAATGGTTGCAATGAGTCATTTTACTGGCCATGGAGAAAGATCTATGTCCTACTTTATTTCTTTAGAAAAGGATAGATATCCTGTGCTGGTTGGAGAAGCATGGAAAACTGAGTGAGATCAAGATGGGATGGCTGGATATGAAAAGGAGGCATTTTTTTGGCCTGTCTCTCTCCCATGTTGTGGATTAAACATTGGTAAGGTACAAAGAAGGCTCTGAAGTTTTGTATGTGAATCAACCCAGATCTTGCTAAAGTAAGAGAAAATACTAGTTTTATGAAGATACTTGTGCAAAATTATAGCCATCATTTACCTGGATGAAAATTTGCCATAGAAATCTCACACAACAAAGGAAAAAAGAATAGCTACCTAAGAAGAGAGTGAATATCAGGTGAAATAATCATAAGAGAATTTCAAAATAGTGGACTAGTACCTCCAGTTTTCCTCCAGCACCATTACGTTGCTAGCACACAAATAAAAATGTAAATCACCTGAAATAGGAGATTCTATTAAGCCCTCTAGATGGCTTGATAAAATGAATTACTATTGCATAAATGATTCTGGGAAATGTAAACATGTTTTCATGTTCCTCATCTATAAATTGAAATTTCTCTCCCTCTGAATTAAGGTGGGTTGGGTTATATGGGTGGCTGAGTGTAAGTGATGTCTTGGACTTCATAGGAGTCATGGCAAATAAAACTGATATATTCTTTGTATACTATAGACCACGTAAATTCTTGGTCAACAAAGATAGATAACTTGGGGCAATGATTAAATCAAAGCAAATCATGAAAGAGGTTAGACCTGAGATCTGTGAACTCTTGGTAGAAAGACCAACAGGTGACTTCTTTTCTGTGTTTGCTTTTCTTGGCCTTAATGAAGGTAAAATGGAGCTGAAGACATGGATTCAATTTCTTCTAGCATTGAAACTGGATTTTAGTAGAATGGCTGAATAAATTGTGATTTAAGCACTCTATGAAATTCTATAGAGCTACTAATATAATTAATTGAATTGGCTTGAAGTGATTTTCATGAGATATTGATGACTCAGAATACAAATGTTGATAAATGTATTTATTATAATACCAATTTGGTAATATAATGACTTTAAATTACTATATATGCCTAACCATGTGCATTCATGCTTATATATGCTTGCATATTATTGTATGACCATGGAGAAAATAAGGAAGAATATGATTCAGACTTTTAGCATAGGTTGTGTGAGTGTGTATTTGTGTGAATACATGTATGTAGGGTAGAAGAAGGGGACTACCTACCAAGTAATAAAGAGGAAAAAGGAAACAATACAAATATAAATTCCTGAACTTACATAATTAGACCCTGTTTTGCTTTATGCAGATAAACCTGTTAGGTCTACTACCCCAAACTCTACCATTCCAAAGATACAAAGTCTGTGATACAAAGTCTGTGGTTCAGAGTCACTATCTCAACTCCATATAGGGATGTAACAGAAGCATCCTTCTCCATCACCCAAAGGCACAACACTTCCCTGTTAATTATATTTAGACTCAACTAATATATCATCCTTATCCACTCCACTTTCTCTATAAAGAAAGTTTAGTTCTAGACATATGATTCATGTTATTCCACATTAAGATGCATTTACTCCACAGAAGGGGCTTTAAACACTAGTTACTATGGAAGTCCATCAATAAGTGTGACCATGATAATGTATGCATCAAGGGCCAGTCTATCTCCCACAACTGGGATTTATACCAATTTTTATGATGGAATTCTTAAATCCCTCAAATTTAGCATGTAGCTAAATGCAAAATAACTTTTTCAAAAGACACAAAAATGTGATACAAGTACCATAGAACCCTATTTAAATTTCACCAGTAGAGAGTCATTCTTATTCAGTAGCATATAGACGAAGACACCATACATGTACAGAGGAGATGATTCCCATTTAAAAATACTCTGTGTTCCCAAAATGAGCAATGGATGAAACACCAAGACTATTTAAAGCAGTGATAATATTAGCATGAAATTTTTCATTTAAGTATATACCACACACCACCTAAGTGATATATCACCATATATATGAATAATGCATTTTTGAGACCTTTACATCTGAGAACCTAGATTTCTGTGAATCTGCCTGGCTAATACAATGGAAATTGGAAACATAAATAGATAAACGTGATTAATCAGAGATTAACCACTGAAATTTTGAAAATTTTTTCTTAAAACAATAAATTAATGTTAGTTAATATTAATTAACTATCCCTCATAAAAGTAAAAGGAAGATGTGTTATTCCTTATGTGCTAGCAGAGGCAAGCATATAAAGCATGATCAAGTCATTATTATATTAAGGATGGTATATAAAAGTAATAAGAATAGCATACTCTTATGAAACTCAGAATTGTAATCTTATTATTTTAGAGATGTTTTGATAAGTATGACTCTCTTAACATTATTAGAGTACAGATTTTACATAAGCTTTGGAAACTAAGAATCTGTTGTGAACATATGTAGCTTAGCTCAAAAGAAGTTCTGAGTCCAAGACCAATGAAATGGCCTTAAAATATATTTTAAATATTATTTCGTTGATATATTCACTCAAAAAATCTAAATCTGTAACATTTCTCAATAGTGCTATACTTACTTCTAAAATTGGCTAAAATTTTCCTCACATAAACAAAGAATTATAGATATTTATTGTGAAAAATTGGAAAATGGAATCATATCACAAGTAGATGGGAGGTATACATATATGTGAATAAAAATATCAAAATTGGAGCATATTCAGAAATAAATTAATAAAATGCTTACAAAGCATCAGAGCACACAAGTAGTAACTAATTTTTTTTATTATTCTAGTAGCTATGTGGATTATAGCCACAAGAATTGTGTAGTGGCCATATATGACCTCATCCATTTTGTTGTTTAACTTTATCTACTGTCTTATATAAATAAGTTTTATCAGGAACTCAGAGAGTGAGAATTCAAAGCTACAATATTTAGAACAGTGTTCTATGCATTATTAAACTTGGTAAATGCTATTAAACTTATAAGATTATTTATCAAATAATTCCACATTTACTGAAGAAGCTAGACAAATTTTGCTTGATTCTCTTTTCTGTTCAAATATTCATCTTTCAAAAGCGATATACAAAGATAAGGATCTACAGGAGCTACAAAAGGATATACAAAGTCACTGTATACTGAAAGATAGAAAAAATAAAGTTATAATTGGAAGTTCTATCATAAGGAATGAAAGAAGAAGCTTTATATTTTTTTTATTTGAGGTATTGGTTTATAAACTTCCTCAGTATACTTCAAAATCTCAATTTTTCTGAATTTTTTTCTTTCAACAGTTAGCAGAGGTGCATAGATAAAATTAGTACCCGAATCAAAAATGAAGGAGAGAGGGAAGCAGATGTGGCTCAAGTTGTTGGGCTTCCATCTACCATATGGGGGTCCCTGGGATCATTTCCTGGGACCTCCTGGTGAGGACAAGCTGGCTGGTGCTTGTGGAGAGCTGACAGTCCACACCCAGGGAGAGCTGAGGGCCCACGCCCGTGGAGAGCTGGTGCAGCAAGATAACTCAACAGAGGGAGACAAGCAGACACAGAGGAAACACGCAGCAAATGGACACAGAAAGCAGACAGCGAGCATAAGTGGCAAGGGGGAGGGGAATAAATAAATAAAAATAAATCTTTTTTTAAAATAATAATTTTATTTTTTTATTTTTAAAAGATACTTAGATTACGTAAATGTTACACAAAATTTGTAGCGATTCCCATATGCCCCACCTCCCACTCCTCCCACAACCTCCCACAAAAACATCCTTCATTAGTGTGGCACATCACCTGCAATAGATATACACATCTGGGGGCTTTGCCACTAAGCATGGACCATAGTTCACATTGTAGACCACACTGTCTCACACACAGTTCTGCATGTTATATAATGATATAAAATGGCCTATATCTGTCATTGCAATGTCACTCAGGATAATTCCAAATTCCCAGAAAAAACCCTGTATTACAACTGCTTTTCCCTCCTCCAGCCCCAAAGCATCTGGTGGCCACTGGCTCCACATTAATGTTGTAATTACTTCCACTGCATGAATCACAATATGTCTATAACAGAATACCAGTAAGTCTACTCTAGTCCATAGCTCTTCCCCCAATCCTGAGGAGTCTGAGATGGTGATGTCCACTCCACCTCCAAGTGAGAGGGGGCTTATATCCCATGGATAAGATGGATGGGATTATCCTGCCTGCAGCTGCAGACTCTCTCCATCTCTGGGATGGTTGTTTTACATCATCATCTCCACACCAGCTGTCCAGGGTGAGTCCATTGATCTGTAGGATAGGAGTTGATGATCTACTCAGATTCTGGACCCACCTGGCACATGGACAGCCCAAAGACTATGGTCTCTGGAAGTACACCTACAAATTCCAGCAACATATATAGGTTTGAATAGAAGGAACAGATGTACCATGTTCAGGGAAGACATATTTGGGTCCAACTCTGTCACTCTCAGGAGCAAGGATTCCAAAGTAGGGCCCACGGATAAGTCACAAAACTCTGGGGCTATCCGCCCTGATATAGGACCTGGGTGTCTCCAGAGCCCTCAGGAGCCCCTCTGTTTGGGGTGTATCCACATTGGAAGCCTATGAGGTCCTACTGAGATGTGCATAAGCGTTACCTCTGGGATGACCTCCTGACTGACTTTGAAGTCTCTTAGCCATATGAACTCATTTATCCTTATCTTTTCCCCCTTTTATTCAAGGTCTTTTTCCAGTTGTATTGCCCGTTGGCACTTGTTAGTAATCCCTCATTGCCAGGGAGGTTCATCCCCAGGAGTCATGTCACAAGCTGGAAGGAAGGTAATGCATTCATAGGCTGAGTTTGGCTTGGAGAGAGAGGCCATGATTGAGCAACAAGGAGGCTCTCAGGAGGCAACCCTTAGGCACCCCATAACAATAGGCTAAGTTTCAATTTCAAGAGCCAAGACTCATAAGGCTAGTCATCAATAACAAGAGCCCATCAATGGATCATCCTCCTTTGCCAGACACTACCCCTGCACTTGGGGGACTCCCTTGGAGAATATGGCAGAGCTGTCCAGGATGGGAATTCAGTATTCTCTCATTTATTGAGTGGTTCTCCATCCACTGTGACCATGCACCATGAGAATTTGAACAATTTTATATACCTTTTATGTATGTTCAGGTGAACTTCCTCCCATGCAACCCCATCCTTGACACCCCCCACCAATGATCCTTTCCTGCCCCAGTTGTAACCCTTCTGTGATCCAAAGCTTCTTTAAAGATGAAAGCAATACAATAGCCAATTACAGTTAATAGGAAAATGAAATTATAATGATGTTTAAATGTAAGAGATAAAATACATGGAAACTTAAAAAATTAAAAATAAAATAAAATTAAAAGATTGGATTATTCAAAAAATGAGAAAAAATTTTTAAAAAATTCACATTTTGTCTTTTATCACTGCACTATCTGGTGTCCAGTCTGTATTGTGGCACTTTCCCCCTCTCACTCCCCAGTGTCTCACTATTTTTCGTTTAATTTTCAAAGAAGTTTTAGGTCACAGCAAAGTCACACACCGAATACAAAGACACTCTCATATACCCAACCTCCTCCCCCTTTCCTCACCCCATATTAAAACTTTTTGTGGATGGTAGCATTGTTATAACTGATATACAGGTAGTGAAATATAGCTACTAAACATTGTCAATGGTTTAAAATATGGTTTACATTTTGGATCATACACTTTTATAAATTTTCATGATATTTGCCATGTCCTCTGTCCATCACTGTCAGGTAATGAAAAACATTTCCATTGACCACAAAATACCCCCTGTTTGATCTATTCTGTTCCTCCCTCCTAATCCCCTGGGTCCCATGACGACTCCCTGGCTTGACTCATTGGATGACAAGGTTCATAGTTACATGCAACAGGAGGTCATGACACACTGGTTTGTCCTCCACTATTAGAAACCACTCTTGCTCTTAAGAGATGCTCACCTGTCTATTTGTGGTCTCCCCTCAGTATCCTGGGTATTCTAACCCATGCTTCCCAATCTACCTACCTGTCAACCCTGCGCCATGCAACCCAATATATTACTACCCTCCTGTACTATCCCTTCAATATACAACTACACACTATCATTTTACCATAGGTTAAGTCCATATGGGTGATGGCTCACAACATTCTCTTTTCTTTCTCTTTCTTGTACACCTATCTTTCAGACAAGAGTACTCAGAGACTGCTGAATTTTCTTAATTCATATCAGTGAGGTCATGTACTGTTCATCCGTCAATGCCTGGCTTGCTTCACTCAACATAAGGTCTTCAAGATTCACCCATGTTATTCTGTGTGTTAGCACTTTATTCCTTCTTACAGCTGAGTAATATTCCATTGTATGTATGTACCATATTTTGTTTATCCATTCATCTGTTGATGGGCACCTGGGTTGATTCCAACTTTTGGCAATAGTGAACAATGCTGCAATGAACATTGGTGTGCATATATCTGTTCGTGTTTTTGCTTTCAGTTTTTCTGGGTATATACTCAGCAGAGGAATCGCTGGATCATATGGAAAATCTATAGTTAGTTTATTGAGGAACCACAAAACTGTCTTTCACAGTGGTTGGATCATTCCATGATCCCACCATCAGTGGATGAGGGTTCCCATTCCTCCACATCCTCTCCAACACTTATAGTCTGCTGCTTTTTTAATAGCCGCCATTCTAATGGGTGCAAGATGGTATCTCAATGTCGTTTTGATTTGCATTTCTCTAATAGCTAGAGATGTCGAGCATTCTTTCATGTGTTTTTTAGCCATTTGTGTTTCTTCCTTGGAGAAGTGTCTTTTCGGGGACTTGCCCATTTTTTAAATGGGTTATTAGTCCTTTTATTTTCAAGTTGTAGGATTTCTTTATATATGCAGGATATTAGGCTCCTATCAGATATAAGGTTGCCAAATATTTTCTCCCATTGGGTAGGCTTCCTTTTTATTTTCTTGATAACATCTTTTGAGGTGCACCACATGTTGAAGAGGCCATTCTCTCCCAACTGAGTGGGCTTGGTGGTCTTGTTGAATATGCGAGGATTTATATCAGGACTCTCAATTCGGTTCCATTGGTCAATGTGTCTATCCTTGTGCCAATACCATGCTGTTTTCACCACTGTAGATTTGTAGTATATTTTAAAGTCAGGTAGTGTGATACTTCCAACTTCATTTTTCTTTTTCAATATGTCTGGTGATTCGGGTCCTCTTACTCTTCCAAATAAATTTTGTAGTTAGTTTTTCCAATTCATTAAAAAATACAGTGTTGATTTTTATTGGGATTGCATTAAATCTGTAGATTAGTTTGGGTAGGATAGACATCTTGATGATGTTTAGTCTTCCTATCCATGAACAGGAGATATTCTTCCATTTATTTAAGTTGTCTTTAATTTCCTGTAACTGTGTTGTGTAGTTTTCTATATATAAGTCCTTTACATCTTTAGTTAAGTTTATTCCTAAGTATTTGATTCTTTTAGTTACTATTGTAAATGGTATTTTTTTCTTGATTTCCTACTCAGATTGCTTGTTATTGGTGTAGAGAAATTCTACTGATTTTTGAGCATTGATCTTATAGCCTGTGATGTTACTGTACTCCTTTATAAGTTTTAGAAACTTTGTTATGGATTTCTCAGGGCTTTCTACATATAGGATCAGTCATCTGCAAATAATGAAATTTTTACTTCTTCTTTTCCAATTTAGATGCATTTTATATCTTTTTCTTGCCTCAGTGCTCAAGCAAAAACTTCTAAGACAATGTTAAATAGGAGTGGGGATAGTGGGCAGCCTTGTCTTGTTCCCAAACTCAGAGGGAAGGCTTTTAGCATTTCACCATTGAAGATGATGTTAGCTTTGGATTTTTTATATATACCCTTTATCATGTTCAGAAAGTTCCCTTCTATTCCGATCTTTTGCTGTGTTTTTATCAGGAAGGGTGCTGATTTTGTCGAATGCTTTTTTTGTATCTGTAGAGATTTTCATGTGAATTTTTCTTTCAGTCTGTTTATGTGATATATTACATTGATTAATGTTCTTATGTTGAACCATCCTTGCATACCTGGGATGAATCCCACTTGGTCATGATGCATAATTCTTTTGTTATGTTGTTGAATGTGATTAGCAAGTATTTTGTTGAGGATTTTAGCATCTAGGTTCATTAGAGAAATTGGTCTGTAATTTTCCTTTCTTGTGGTATGTTTCTTTGGCTTTTGTACTAGGTATAATTTTGGGAGTATAGAATGAGTTAGGCAATGTTCTTTCTAATTCTGTTTTTTGGAAGAGCTTAAGCAGAATTGGTGTTAGCTCTTTCTGGAATGTTTGGTAGAATTCACCTGTGAAGCCATCTGGTCCTGGGCTCTTCTTAGTTGGGAGGTTTTTGATGACTGAGTCTATCTCTTTACTTATAATTGGACTGTTGAGTTAATCAATTTCTTCTTTCATCAATGTAGGCCGTTTGTGAGCTTCTAGGAATTTGTCCATTTCCTCTAAATTATCATTCTTGTAGGCATATAAATTTTCAAAGTATCCTCTTATGATACTTTTTATTTTTGTGGGGCCAGTAGTGATATCCCCTTCTTCCTTCCTTATTTTGTGTATTTGCATCTGCTCTCTCCTTTTCTTTGTTAGTCTGGCTAAGGTTTGGCAATTTTATTGATCTTCTCAAAGAACCAGTATTTGGTTTTCTTTATTTTTTCTAGTGCTTTCTTATTTTCTATTTCATTTAGCTCTGCTCTAATCTTTGTTATTTCTTTCTTTCCACTTACTTTGGGGTTATTTTGTTGCTGTTTTTCCAATTCCTCCAGGTTTGCAGTTAGGTCTTCAATTTTAGCTCTTTCTTCTTTTTTAATATATGCATTTATGGCTATGAATTTCTCTCTCAATACAGCTTTGGCTGCATCCCAGATGTTTTGATATATTTTGTTGTCATTTTCATTTGATTGGAGGTATTTAATTATTTCTTGTGAGATTTCCCCTTGACCCACTGTTTGTCTAAAAGTGTGTTGTTTAGCTTCCATATCTTTGTGCCTAATGTGGTTCTCTGGTCCTTAGTGATTTCCAGTTTCATTCCATTGTAGTCACAGAAATTACTTTGTATAATCTCAATCTTCTGAATTCATTGAGAGTTGTTCTGTGGCCTAGCATGTGTATTTTCTCTTTGTCTTGAGCATTGGACATTTTGACAAGTATATGTTTTGGAGTAGTCCTGTTGGGATTTATACTATTTGGGGTGCGCTGTGCTTCCTGGACATGTACATCCATCTCCCTCAATAGGGTTGGGGAGTTTTCAGCCATTATTTCCTTCAACACTAGTCCTGTTCCCTTTCCCTTCTCTTCTCCTTCTGGGATGCCCATAATGCATATATTTATGCGTTTTGAGTTCTTGGTTAAATCTGTGTAATTTCAGATGTATTGTCTTCCACATCACTAATTCTTTCTTCTGCCTGTTCAAATCTGCTGTTATGTGAATCCAGCATCTTTTTGACTTTTTGGATTGTGCCATTCATCACCATCATATTCATTATCTATTTATATATGTTTACAATTTCTTCAGTATGCTTTCGCAGTGTCTTCTTAATATCCTTAATCTCTTCCTTCACTTCATTAAGTTGGTCCATGATATTTGGACAGCTTTGATTAGTTGTTCGGTGTTCTGCATCTCTTCCTGGTTTTTAGTTTGGTCATTGGAATGTTCCATGTCTTCCCGTTTCTCAGTGTGGCTTGCAAATTTTTGTTGCCCTCTGGTCATCATTTTATCTTGATGGATTTATTCAGTTGATTTGCTTCTCTCTATTCTCTAAAGTTTTCTTTAGCTTGTGGTTCTCTGTGTGTGTTAAGTTTTCTCTTTGACACTTTGTTCTTCTTGTATTTCCATACTTTTTTCTTTGTTCCTTTGAAGGAAAAAGATTAGGGCCAGAGGAACCGAAAGAGGTAATAATGGAAAAATGATAATAGTAATATTGATAAAAGTTAGAAGAGTGTCTGTATCAGTTTTAGTGAAATGAAAATTTAATTCATGTAGGCAGTGTAGAGTAAAAGGGGTGGGGGGGAAGTGGAGTACTTTTAATGGAATGGGAAACCAAATAGATGAAAATATATAGAATGATTTAAAAAACCAGTATGATGAGGAGAGTGGGAAAGAGTAAAGAAAGGGCTGAAAGGAAAAAGTTAATAATAATAATAAAAAAAAGAAAACAGTATAGAAAAGATAGAAATCGACAACTGTGAAGTTTGGGACTAATAAAAAAAGGTGGAATGTCAGAGCCACAACAGAAAGCAGAAGGTGGAAAGATAAAGGAAGGAAAAGAGATAGTGTTGTTAGACCAAATCAATATACACAAAGAATGGAAAATCAAGGAAGAAGAAGCACAACAAAGAAGAAATAAGGTAGCAGCACCTAATTAAAAATAATAATAAAAAGGAAAGAAATGCAAGAAACAAACAAACAAACAAACAAACAAACATACAAGCATGCTGTCAAACAAAGCTAAGGAATAACAGCATTCATTCTTGGGACCTTGTGGAGCCTCTCAGCCTGTGTTCATCAATCAATTAACAGCAACCTTCTTTCTGCAGGTTTTGAGGCAGATTGTAGTGATTAAATTAAGTTTTTAGAAAAAAATTTTTTGAAGAAATAAGGGACCCAAAAGAAGGCCTCTTGTGCTGGACCATCCCCTCCACTGAGGGGACCCTAAATAGGCACATGGAAACTTGTCAAATACTTCCCAATGCCTGGTCCCCCCAGGGGAGCTGAAACTCTGACACTCAGTGTGGAATTATAAAATTGGCTGTCTCTGCCCCCTCCCAAGCCAAACCTCTGTGTCCCACAGCAGTCAGGTAAATCAGGCTTCCTCAGCAGATTCGCCCCTTTCCTCAGCCCGGCTCCACTTCTAGCTGGCTGGTTTGCTCACAAAAAGCTGCAAGGGGGTCCAGACAGCCAAACTGACAGAAAAAAAACTTTCTCACCCTTTGCCAAGACGCTCCCACTCTCGGAGAGTGCTACCTCTCACGGGGTTGCCGGGAGAGTGGGGCTTAGCCATCTGCATCCATGATTTCTAGCTGGGGAAAAATCTTACAATTTTAGATTGAGCAGTCCACCTCGCTGTCCAGCTCCCTCCAGATCGATGTCCCCAAGGTTCTCGCACTGCAGGCTCCCAGAATAGACCACCTGGGCAGGATCCTGTCCCCATTCAGCCGTCTTATGTCAGAGAAATGGTGAGTGCCTACCTAAACCGACAACATCTTCCGCCACTTGCTCAAAAATAAATCTTAAAAAAAAAAAAAAAATGAAGGAGCAGATTGTGGCTCAAATGCTGAGTGCCTGCCTTCCACATGGAAGGTCCCATGTTTGGTTCCTGGTGCCTCCTGAAAAAACAAAAACAAACAACAAACAAAACAAATGAAAAACCAAGTCAGGGAAACCGATGTGGCTCAGTGGTTGAGCACCAGCTTCTGACATACAAGGGCATGGGCATGTTTTCCTCAAAAAAAAGGAGAGGTACTTAATGGCCACAATGATGGAGAAATAATTAATATTTTTTTTTTGTTTTTCTCCCTTTTGAAACAATACCGATAAATTATAACTTTAATATTTTTTATTAATAAAGTAATACAGCATCAATTTAGAGTATTTGAAAAACATATTGAAGGGAATGAAGAAACACAACAATACCTAAACTTCTCTAAGTCCAAGATAAGCCCGGTAAAAACAAATGTTTACATATTTTCAATCTTTTAAGCTCAAATAAAATTTAATTTTCTATGGGAGAGAAATTCAATACATTCTTAAAACCTGGAAAAATATTTGAAGACTTTTGGAATCTGAAGGATTTGGATTTTGTTCTACCTTTGCCACTACCATATGGACATGGGAAAGTCACTTGACTGCTTTATGTTTCATATTTTATCAGTAAATAGTTAATAACATCTAGTTCTCAAAATATTTGTTATAATATATGTTGGGAATTGTTATAGCCATGCTGTTTATTAATATATTTAAATACTTCTGTACCAGCTAGTAAACAGCTATTGTGCTTGTCCTCCCAAGGTCCACATTGACCACGTCAGTTGCCTAAGTTCCTCATATGAGACATCCCAAATGTTCCATTATCTAGTCACTAAAAGATCATGGATTACCACAGGACAGATCTTCAGGATCTGGCTTCAGCACAATAACCAGTATCCAGTCCGACTGATTGCTGTCCATACCAAAATGGGTTGTTAAATATTTTTGTCATCACATCTATTTGAAGGTGACTTCCAACAAGAATGCTGATCCCCTGCATAGAGGACCAGGATCTGGGGTACTAATTTACTACTTTCACCATTGGGAAATATTACATCATGCTGTCTGTTCAGGTTCTTTAATTAAAAGGAGCTATGAAATTTAGAATGTGTAGCTACCATATTTCTCCTACCTCAGGGTTTGAAATAAGTTTCCCTGATCTAGGGCAGTAATCTTAGAAACAATCTTATTTACCCAGTTTAGTAATAGAAGGTGCTTATGGCAGCTTCCCATTTGATTGATTGATAGCCAAATATCATTCAACTGACTGGTCAATTTGCATGCAATAAAGATCATTTATTTCATTATCACCTCTACCTACTGACAGGCTCCCTTAAGAGGGTAGGCAACCTCCCAGAAAAAAGATAAAATGTGTGTATTCCTTGTTTATCAGAGAGACAATGTTTATTATCTTTCAAAGACTTGCATATGCATGGGTTTGAATATTCATCTCTCAATTGATGCTGGACATGACAGAGAAATTTAGTTGAAACCAACCTGTCAAGTGAAATGTCACAAGATGTCAAGAACTTAAGAGGGACCCACAAGAAAAGATTTTATGGACAAACACCTATACTGTGAAGGAAATTGTGAAAGATTGGTATTTTGTGAAAATACCTCAATTTTCTTGATTGGAGGAAAATAAAATTGGAAATATTTTATGAAAAGTTAAAATGAAAAAGCAAATTGTCTATTTTTAAATAAATATTTATCAGAATGTACATTTTTTAGCCTGTGGGATGACAACCGTATTCTTACTCCTATTGTGTCTTGCTCAGCATCTTAAAATCAATAAAGTTTAAAATTTCTCTGATCTTTTCAGTCTTTTCTCTTACTTAGGATCAGATCATACTTGAAATAATACTTGTATGAAGAATAAGGATGATTCATTAAAACACAGACAATTATATAATTGATTTTTGACTAGATATATTATTCTTTATGACAACAGTAATTTACAGTGCTATACCATTTTTAAAATTTTTCTACACACATTTTTAGTATTACTATTCGGACAGAGGAAGTTTCTGTACAATAGTGAAAATTGTCAAAAATTCTTTAGAATTTTTAACAATCGTGAACTGCTGGGGTACTATCAACCAATAACAAAATAATCATTTTTAAAGTAAAAGTGGGAACGTCTACCTACTTATTATGAATATTCCCTTCTTTATTCCTAAGTGCTTTCTCCCACTTGAAAACAACCTGTAAAAATAAAGCACTCAGTAAACCTCATAGGATAATGTCTCTGTAAACAAATTAGTTGTACATAATAATGTAGTCTTTAGTATATATTTTTAATTATTCAAAATGTTAAAAATGTAGCAACAGACCCTAATTGAACTGAAGAAATGGAAATTGTTAAATAATAAGAAATTATCTGCCACTGTGGCAATCTCTTCCACTTCAGAACATAACTCTTGGATTATATTCAAATTATTTTAAAAACTCATCAGTTCTTTGAAGATACTGGATACTTTACAAATAACTATACTTGTCCGAAGAATAGCTATAATCTGAATTATGTTAAAAGTTATTTAATTATTGTCAGAATGAGTTTACAGACTGCTGGAAGCCATATCAAAAAGTCATTCTATGATTTAAGCTGTGCTTAAACTGTCATCAAATAAATTATTAAAATATACAATTTTCAGTAGACTCCACAGGAAACAAAATATTTATTGAATAAGACATAAAACATGATTTGTTTTCCTCTGAGATATTTTACTAAATGTATCCTTAATATGCCCAATTTGGGGAAAGTAGGAAACATCATAGATTATTAAAGCTAAACCATTTCATAAAACTCATCAGAATTCTTCATTTCTTCAAAACATATTTCCTATGTTGTCTAGGACCTTAAAAAAGAGAACTTATTGTGTTGCATTCTATTTGGTAAAGTATCAATCTAAAACATGGCAACACTAAGGGCTTTGGAGCTGGTCTTAAGCCTTAATAATTTTTTCATATGCCAACCAGTTCTTAAAAAGAAGGGGAAAGGCTCGTAAAAGAACTAGCATCTGCTGAATTCCTACTATGTTTCTGTCAGGCTATTGAGCACATTAGACACTAACTCATATTTAGAATACTACCATGTGACATGTGTTATTATTACCATTACTCAGAGACATTAAGTAAGTTATTCTATTTTACTGAAAAGATAGGCATTGTGCAGAACTGGGATTTTCCCGATTTGGATTGCCATATACAATGTAAAACTATCACAAATTATGATAGTAGCATCCAGGGAACAATGACCAGGCTGTTAAGTGTTCCGAGAGTGAGACTGAATGGAATAGTTTTATCAAGGGAATAGGAGGATTAATGTGATTTGTCATATTAGAAAGTTAAATCACTTCAAGGACTGGCATGTAGTGGCTGTGCATTTGTTCTACAATGCCTGTGCAGATTGCTCTAGAATCAATAAAGTTTACAAACATCGGCTCTGATTCAAAACACGGAAGGTTTTTCTATCTAATAGTGTTGTCCATCCATGCAATACACTGCTCCAGGAGGTACTGTAATTCCCTTCAGTAGAGTTATTCAAGCAAAGCCTAAATGAGCATCTGTCAGAACTAGAATAAAAGACATTTTTCATTGAGTGGGAGTTGAACTAAATGTCCTATACAGCTCTTTACAGCCATAACAGTTTATAATTTTATGATGATATTGAAACACCAAATGATTACTATGACCACAACATATTTTAAACTATCTTTGTGAAAGTTGAAATTGAGCAAAATTATTTATTTAATAATTATAAGTTAGAAGAAGGGTTGACAAACATTTTCTGAAAAGGGCTATGTTATGTGGGCCATCCAGACTTTGTCAAAACAACTCAAACCGTTGTTGGAAAAGAGCCATGGTGATAGTTAAAGAAATGGGCAGGAATAGGCATGGCTGTGTTCCAATAAAACCGAAGGTACAAAAATGAGCAGAAAGCCTGATTTGGCCCACAAATCAAAGAATCAGGATTCTTCTGATAGAATGATTCTAAATTTTCTTCAGTACCACTCTTTAATGATTGTAGATTAACAGTCATTTCTTTCAATTTAATTGTCTAATTCTGTCCTTTTATCTCTCCAAACTCTCTTTAATTTATGAATAAAGTTTTGATACCATTTAGGCAAATGAATTAACTACCTGAGATACAAATGGACAAATGAATCACAGTCACAGTATAAAACAACCCAGAATTCATTGACACACAATATGTGTGATGGACAAAGCCTGCAAAACTGAACATCTGGAATGGCAATGAAATGTCTGTCAGAAACAGCAGGCTATGAGAACAGTGACATATCTGGTTAAACCTACTAAGAGCTGGAACCCAGAGAAATTTAGTCATCTGAAACAGAGCATGAAGATGCACGACTTTTATTGGTCTCATTTTGTCAGTGCTGAGTAAGTTAGATTTCTCTTGCACACTTGCAGTTTCTTCCTTGAAACTACAAAATAAGATGGCTGCCCTCTAGGCATTCTCTGGAACTATTACTTTTGATGGATTATTGTTGCCCTGGAGATTTTTGGAAGATATGAGTGCTGAAAGCATTGATTTATACTTGACATAAAACTAAGGTTTCTAACTATTATTCTGACAGCATTTATGAGTACTATTTTCTTTAATAATGTCTCCATTCATTTGGAAAGGGATTAATATAGCTGTCTGAAATGGTTTCCAACACTTGAAACTTGTGAGTATTATCATTTTGCAGTTTCTTTGAGATATCAGGTAGACTAGCTTTCTCCCTAACTCCCAAGTCTGTATCTGGCAGAGTTCTATTCATTTTTACTTTTATTCTCAGCATAAATATCACTTCTGTGAAGTGGCCTTTCATATATTCCAAGGCATATTCCTCCTAAATTCATTTATATATTAACATCTAAGTGTATTTGTGAATGCTTTGCATATTTGGTTTAATATACATGTTTCTTTCTTTGCGTTGGTGTGTGTTTGTTTCCCCAACAAGATTGTAAGACAGATTATGTCTTTTATCTGTCATCATTGTTAGCACAACACTTAGCATACACTTCTTGGTACATAGTAGGTTTATAACCAATTATTTAACATCCACATTTATGATTGAATAAGTGACGATTAAATGGAGAAATATATTATCAGAAATGAATTTATAATTTAATATTATTTAATAATCATTGCATAAATCACTTCTACAATCATTTCAGTGTTTCTGGTCAAATCATCACTATGAGGGGAAACTTGTATGATAATCAAAACAGATTTTTATTGCATCATTTTAAGTTCAGAAAATAATGATAATTTAGATTTGTTGGTAAGCATCATTGTATGGTTTAAAATAGAATTCTGAGGTAATAACCCCTGTTTTAAGTGCCTGGTTTTCTAATTGTGATCATCTTTAGTTTCTGTAATCTAATTATCCTTAATTCACATCAGCAATTATTCATGTTTTGCCTCTTATGTTACAAACATCAGTAAACATTCAGGAAGCAACATGTAAAAGATTGTACTATAGTCTTCAAGGAGCTCTGAGTCTAGATAAGGGTGTCAGACTTTTAACGAAATGAGTTCAATCACTCTGTTGTTCTCTGTATCAATATTGCGTACAGAGAGGTGGTGGTCAATTCTGGATTAATTGTAATGCATTAAAAATATCTTAAAGAAGGTTATACAGAGTTGAGTTTTAAAATATGGGTTGATTTTAACTAAGAAGAAAGCAGAGATATCATTACAAACAGAGGGATATGTGAAGAAAGGAATGAAGACAAGATTAACCATGGCTTACCCCAGAATTATGCAGCATCTTGTATGTCCAGAGTATTAGTTTCCTGGCTGCTAAAACAAAGATCCTACAATGGACTGACCTAAACAATGGGAATTTATTGCCTCATGATTTTGAGGCTAAGAGATTTCCAAAATCTAGGCGTTAGCAAGTAATGCTCTGACCTGAAAGACTGTGGCATCCTGGGGCTGGCTGCTAGTGATCTTTGCTTGTTGGCTTTGCTGTCACAAGGCAACACATATGGCAATTATTTCTTTCTATTCTGGGTGCTGTTTGATTTCCAGCTTCTGACTGCTCCCCATGCCTATCTTTCTGTATCCAATTTCCTTTCCTTACAAGGACTTTCGTTTATTGGATTAAGACCCACCCAAGCTCAGTTTGGACAAACCTTTACTAATAACATCTTTGAAGGTCTTATGCACACTCACAAGACCAGGTGTTGGGACCTGAACATAACTTTTGTGGGGGACATGATTCAATCCCTAAACCAGGCAAAGTAGTTTGGGTTTATCATGTAAGAAATGGGAACTATTGAAGGAGAGGGGAATAGATCTTCAAATTTACATTTTAGAAAACAAACTTGTGGAATTGGAGGCATGGAAACAGATTTGGATACTATTGCCATTGTCCAAAAGAAATAACTCTAAGTCAATATCCCCGCCCTCTCTAACTTAAACCGATTCACATATAGAACTGAGTTAATAATAGATATTCTTCTAATTTTACAAGACTCTTGGGATGGTGTATTGAGATAATGCATGTGATGCTCAGTAAACCACAAATAGCAGAACATATATAAGTTAATAATAATGGTAGTAGTAATAACGTTCATTAATTATTATCTATTAGAGGTTTCCCTAAACAAAACTTGCCATAACTTCTGAAAATCAAGTACCAGAATGGAAGGAAAGCCCCACCACTTACTTATTATTTACTTATTCTGTAAAATTTTAAAATATTATTATTACAGAGGCATTTAATGAAAAAACACCTCCTGCCACACTTATAATCTTTCTGAAATCTATTCATAAATTGCATTAAGTTTTGAAAAATTACTCTAAAGCATTTTGAAAAATTACTCTAAAGCCTAAAAGTGGATCAGTGAAATACAACAATTGTAACTATTAAAAGTTATAGGGGAATGGGTGTAGCTCAGTGGTTGATTTTGCTTCCCATGTCTGAGATCCTGGGTTCAAGCCCAAGAACTACCAAAACAAAATGTTATAGGCAATTTATCTATGGAAACTTTTATAATATGTTTATTGTTTGAATATTAACTACATTTTCAAAAGGTTTAAAATACCTATAAAATTGTCACTAATTTATTAAGTCATAAATAATATCCTGTCTGAACTTTATATATATATATAATATTTTAATGTAAATTGCTTCTTTGAAGTGCAATATTTTCTAAATATGTATATCATAGTAACATTGCAATTGATAGTCTATTAACTCAAGTTTTCATTGTGGAATTTTCAAATCTTTGTCATTTTCAACCAAGCCACTTCAAATCTCTGCTCTCTTCATTCTTTATAGAGGAACATATAAGATATTTGATGTAGCCTATCTCAAATTTTTACTCATTCCATAAACATTTATTGAGTTCCTAATTTAAACTAGATATTGTTTTAGGTTCTGGAAATTATCATAAAATTAAGATGTGATTCTTGACTTGAAGAGCTCACAGTCTGGTAGAAGAAAAATAATATATATATATAAACATACACACTATATATATATATATATAACCATATATATGTGAAATATAATAGTAAATACTAATAATTAAGTGTATAAAAGGATATATATAATTTTATGAGTTGTATGTACAGAAACTATAATGTATTCCAGAATTTTAAAATAAACTATGCTGCCTAAATGTTTGCACTTTATTGACAAACTCATGAATATAATAAAGCATATTTTTAAATATACTGATCCTATACCTTTGAAAAGTAAATCAGTGTCAAAAATGAATATGTTTTAAAAGGTTAAATAACTTGTACTGCCACTGAATTAAGGCTATTGAAAGCTAGTAAAGGTCATATTTTCATATGGTTTTGCTTGTTTACTAACCATATTTCTTATCAATGTAATATAATATAAGATCCACAGATTGGTAAAAACAATAGGATATATATTGAAAAGATAATATATTTAATACTATCTTTAATATTAATGTTGTTATTTAATATTAATGTTGTTATTTAATAGTCTTAGCTTCTGAATTATCAAATAAAGGGAACTGACATCAACGCAAATTATATTTACAAAAATATGAATTTTAAACTAGGGTCGAATAGATAAAATTACCTCCCCCTACAAATGTGCATGCACACACACACAAACACACACACACACATTTACCACTATAAAAGAGGATGGGCTGCTCACAGGCCAAATGGCAAATTGAGCAATGTTTATTTTTAGAACCTGCTACTTCCCTCTAATTCAATTTATCTACTGCTAACTTATTTTAATTCCTCATCCTAAATGAGTAGTGTACTACATTAACTGATATATTTTATCCTAAAAAGAAATACAGCATTTTAAGTAACTGCTCTGAAAAGAATTAGAAAAACTTATGAGTCAAGCAACTACAACTTAAGTATGAAACTTTAGTTTCCATTACGGATTAAAAAGAAAATTTGGGAAATTATGGAGAATTGCATGTCCCTCACCAAACAAACCATTTGCAAAACCCTTTCCTCTTCTCATTATTCAGACACAATGCCTAAGTAATTCCTATAAAATATTAAATTAAAAATTGTTGAATAAGTGAATGAATAAAAATGCATCAGCTATTATCACCCCACATACCAGTGAGGTAACTCCAAATGCTAAATGAGAAACTTAAGACATAAAATCACTAGTAATTCACTAATCAAACAAATTTTGATAGATCCTGGGCTACACTCTAAGAATACTGTAGAAACAAAAAGGTAAATGATCTATGGTCTCATGCTGCTAAAAGAATATCTTAGAATAGACCCATTGGCAGAATGATTATGATACTCCAAAATCATTTGTCTTGCTAATGATTTAAGAAAAGTGGTTATGTGACCACATTCATCTTTCTGTCTCTTTTTTAGTTGAGAAAATATGGAGAAAGTTACATATAAAAGAAAAGGTTCTTGGTGGCTTTTTTCAAAACTATACCCTGTGTGTGCTCTCTTGATTCTCCTTTCTCTACATGATCAAAAAGAATACTCAACAGTTCCTATTATCTCATAGAGGAAATATAGAAAGAAGAATGTATGTTATGTACACACGACAAAGCATCTCAATTTAGTCTTCTATTATGACATATGATGACAGCAAAATATACTTTAAAATGAATATAGATCACTTGGACATTCATAACCTGGATTTCTGAGAAAAATCTGGATTATTTGACAGATATCCAGTTGCTAAGTGCTAGAGTTTCTCAAAATAGAACTGGTTAAAATGATTGGTTTGCTTCACTTGACAAAATCCCCATAGACAAATAAATTTACTTTTGATTTTTTAAATAATTTCAATTGATTGTTCTCATTTTATTTCTTTATTTATGACCAAACTTATTTTCTGACATAGGATAGTTATCAATTTATTAATGTCAATAACAGATTCATTCTTCAAGGATACTGCAAAGTTGTGTTATGTAGAGAGAATATTTTTAAATCAGAAATTGTTAAAGTTGGAAGAAGAATGTATAATTGTGCTATTTATGGCTGAGTAGGTCTAAATGTATGAAGTCTTTGAATCTGTAAAGGTTAACATTTATTCAGAATGATACAAATAACTCATTCACATGAATGACACAGAAAAGTCATGCTATGGTATGAGATATGGGATTACTGGAAGTGAGACCTAACTATTTCTGCTTTTAATTCAGCCAGTGAGTTCTCAATGAACCCCAACATAAAATGAACCACTTAAATGCTTAGATTCCAGGCTATTCAAGAGTGTGATTAAGAAACTTTTAATAATACCCTATTTAAATATATGGAGAATTCTATACATGCAGTTCTCAACGGAATTCAATAAAACATTTATTGGTTGCCTGTTAGACACATATAATATTTTAATGCCTTAGGTTATGTTCCCTATTAAGTAGACTCTAAGACAAGAATTTGTGTAAAAGGCATTTATCAGGATGATTTCCAGAAATAATTGTTAGAAAAGTTGGAAAGTGGGTCAGGAAAAGGAAAACAGCTAAACAAGTATGTGAATCAAAGAGAATGATTATGGTTCAAGTCTACAGGGATTCCCTGAAGCCAATATGGAGTTATCTCAATCCATGACAAATAAGGTGAAGTGTTAATAGCCCTCCACCTATCAAGTACTGGTTAATTTTCACTCTTGTAGGAGTTGTGTATTCCCAGGTAGTCTACTTTTTCAACAGCAGTGCATGCTCTAGAAGACTGTTAGGAATGAAAACACACTGAAAGTTAGGGTGCAGCACAAATGATAAAGAGATCTTATATCTGAGGTCTGAGGGAATATGCCTGGAACCCTGACATGGTATGATATATAGATTTAAATGAGTGAAATATAATTTCAACATTCAAGGAGCTTAATATCTACTGGGGAATTACATAAAACCACCGGTGCACAAAACAAATATTGCTCCACAACATAAAATAACACCTGATTTCAGATCGAGTCCTACCTATATATGAGGAAAGTAAATTTCAGCAAAGTAGAGCTAATCCCTTTCTTTGTAGTAACTTTATTCTGAGGGGATTACATTGTCCTGAATATTTAAGAAAGGGCCCCTGTTTTTTAGTCTACTTTGATCATTAGTGATATGCTCATTGCCCAGGCAGGGCTGGTTACAAAATTTGCAGGACCCAGTGCAAATGGAAATGTGGGGCTTCTTGTTCAAAAATCAGGAAAAAAATACTAATAAATTTACAAAATAAAGCTGTGTTTTTTCCTTCTGTCATTTCTCTTTTGACTTTCCATGATGTTTTTCTATTTTTATTTAATGTTCCAAGTAAATAAAAATAAAATATTTTAAGCTACAAGCATAAATTTTACCATTCATCCTTATATAGTGAAATTCCATTTTTAAATGCAAATATGTGGAATCACTGAAATCATACACCTTGTATTTCTTAGCCAGACATGTGTATGTATTTCATTCTTACCAGAACAGTGGGAAAACTGAAAAAAACTAATTAAGCTGTTTATATTTCACTTCATGATAAATGTACCCTCTACCAACAGTGTCTATAGCCAACTATTGAACACAAGGCATGACTGAAAGAGAAAGGAACTATGTGTAGCTCCATCTTTCTCTCCTCTATGTCATAATTTACAGCCTAAGAGCCTGCTAATACACAGAAGTTACACAACCAAAAATTTCCTTTGTCATTTCTTAGAATGCCATTGCCTTCTTTCTGCGTTCAAAGCAATTTCTGGTTCAATGGAAAGTGTGGCCTCTTGCGGCTGTGAGTGCCCCACTTAATCATATATATAAAACACTGACCTTCTACTGTGATACCGCGGTGCTCATCACTAATTGCTTCTGGGAGGCATGATGAGTACCCAAAAGGAAGAATACCAAACTAATTTTTCCCATAAGGAAACTTGGGCACTTGCACTTCAGGTGTTCTTTCTCTTTTCTGCCTTTGTTCAATTTGCACCACAGGCTCTGACACTCTTTGTCACCTTCACTAAAAACTTATCCAATGAGGACTGCTCTATCTTCTTTTCAGAATTCCTCAAAAGTGTGAAAAGGTTTGGTCATTCAATAAGTTCACATTTCTGCTTGTCAGAGCTTTGTCCGGATAGTACTTCTCAACAAAGTTTTGAACTTCTGCCCATTTTGCACACATTTCTTTGTGCAGGATGTCCTCAATGAACTTTGTACAGGATGTCCTCAATGAACTGAGGACATCCTGCTTTACCGCTTCCTCATCTGAAGAAATCTCTTCAGCCACCTCTTGTGGCTGCTCCTTCTGTAGTTCCTGCAGCTCCTCAGTGCTGAGCTCTTTACAATGTTCCTCCACTAACTCCTCAACATCAGCAGCATCGACCTCCAGACCCATGGACTGGCCCAAAGACACAGTATCCTGCACAACTGGACCCTCTGTACCTGCAGGCTTGGAGTCAGCCTCAAAACCTTCAAAGTCTCTATAAGTCACAGCTTCTGGCAAAAATTCTTCCATGCTGAATTAATTGTACTATAAGAGACTTCATTCCAGGCCTTATCAACAAGATTAAGGCAGTACAGGATATTGCAATGCTCCTCCCAGAATTCTATGAGGGTCAACTGGGGGTCAGAAGTGATCTCAAACCACCTCTGGAAAAGTGCTTTGGTGTACAACTTGAAGTTTAAAATGGCCTGCTGGTCCATGGGCTGGCTGAGAGGAGTAGTGCTGGGGAGCAGGAATCTTACAGCGATGAAGCTGAACTCCTCCAGTAAGTCATCCTCCAAGCCTAGAGGGTGGGCAGGTGTATTGTCCAAAAGTAGGAGAGCTTTCAGACACAACTCTTTGTCCAGCAAATATTTTTTCACTAAGGAACCAAACATTTCATTTATCCACTCAGTGAAAAGTTGCCTCATGAACCAAGTTTTGCTGTTTGCCCTCCACATCACATGGAGTTTGCTCTTTGTGACATTATGCTTCTTGAAAACTCATGGGTTTTTACTATGATAGACTAGCAGAGGCTTGGGTTATAAATCCCCACTAGCAGTCCTACACAACATTAGAGTGAGCCTGTCCTTCATTGGTTTGTGGCCTGGTAATGCTTTCTCTTCTTTTGTGATGTATGTTCTACCTGGCATTTTTTTCCAAAAACACTCTTGTTTCATTACAGTTAAAAACTTGGGGAATAAAATCTTCAGCCTCTACATAGTCTTGAAATTCATTGTGGAATTCATCAACAACGTTTTTACCATGCCTCAAGACCCGATGGATACTGGTCCTCTTTTTAAAATTATCAAACCAGCCGTGGCTGGCCTTAAAAACTCCCACACTCTCATCACTCAGTTCCGGTTTGTTTTACAAAAGATCTGCACGCAGCACTTTTGGTTTTTCACATATCATGGCTTCTGATACACTGTCATCCACTAACTGCTTCTCAATTACCCAAATTAATAACAGCTTTTCAACTTCCTCGAGTGTTTGGGAACACTGCTTTTTCACTGCCTTAACTCCTTTCACAACATCAACCTTTTTATAGCTTCTTTATTCTTAATGATAGTGGAGACTGTTGTTCTAGGCATTCTGTATTCCTTAACAAGATCAGTAATGTGAATCCTGGTCTCATATTTACCTATTATTTCTTATTTTTGTTTAATGGTGGTGCAAAATGATTTTCTTTTCTGCTCAGTGCTATCAGTGCTCGTGTTCTTAGGACCTGTGAAGAGAAAAAAAAATGCAAAAATACAGAAAATGACTACAAAGGTTAAGATAAGACCTCAATAGGATGTGCACAGAGCAGGAGTTACCTCATGACTAACATGTGACCCTTTGTTTTGGCTGGAAAGGTTAGCATGTCACGAGGCAACTGGCAGCAACAAGTTCTAGCTTGCACATCAAGTACCAAATAAATGATGAGTACTGGGACAAAATTTTCATGTCAAAATATGTCAAATATCAAATTCAATGATTTTCAAAGCAGTCAAGTACCAAGGTATAACTGTACTTGCTTTCAGTCTTTTTGAACTCCCACTAACCATGGATCCACCAAAAATCTGTTCTCATGAGGCTTTGCTAATACTATATGTGAATGGTGTGGCAAGGAACAGTGGTCACATATGTTGCATTCATTTTCTCTGCTTACATATGTACTCTTAACATCTCATCAGACTTCACTTAAAAACACAAATTCAGAGGTAAAATTATTTAATGTTTAAGATGATATAATCACACTATCCCAAGCATAGTGCCCCTCTGAAAGTAAGACAGTACAAGTTGAAGTTGCATATCAATGAAGCTGATCCTATGGGCAGGCCTTCTTGTCCATTGAAGGTGGATAATTTTATATATTTTAATGAGAGATGTTGACGTAGAAATATTAGCCTAAGCTGAAGGCCTTGGTTCCTGACATATAACTTTCTTGTGTGCACATAATGTTGGATTTCCTTGGAGGTCCTCCTAAGTCTTTGATTCCCTGTGAATACAAAAAGTATGTGGACTTTTACTTAAATATCCTGTAAAACCCTATCTACTTTGTAATCTTACTGGAAATTCTTCAAATTACATTCCATCCAGATTAATTCTCCTCAGAACTCAACATTGGCATAAATCTCTGTCACCATCTCCGCATCCTTGTCCATCATACATCTTAAATCACCACAGCTTTCCCCAGTCAAAATCAAGAACTAATTGGAGAACTGGTTTCTAGTTTCTAGGAAATTCTATCCTGCAAAATAGAAGCCTGATGGAAGGGAAAACAAAATATCATCTCCATTGCTGAGATTGGGAGGATTAAAAAATTCTTATATTAGGGAAAATAGCATAAACATTAATTTTTAGTAAATGAGCCAACTAAATACAACTTTTCCAGATAAATAAGGCATTACAAAAGAAAGCTTGCTTAACAAAGGAAGAAGAAAAATAGGATGGTTGCACAACTTCCATGCAACAATATAAAATAGCACTAGGTTTCAAAGTATGAAAAGAATTATATGTTTTAGGATTAGAAACTTTCAGAAACATTTTTTATTTTAACTACTACAGAAAAAACGCTATATATATTCAATGCCAGAAATAACCATACTGAGATGTTTTTTGTTGTTTTGTAGTTGAACAGAGAGCTTACTTCAGCTAACTTATAATAATGATGGTTATGATAAAACTTTCCCATATAATATCAATTATGTGTAGCATACTTAATAAATACAATTAAGGAATTAACATTCTTGCCTAAAGTAATCATATTCTATGACTTGCTGTAAAAAGCTTTAATGTTTGGAAATTTAAAAAAAATATTTGCTTTTCAAATGGGCATGCACAAGAAATTTACTGAAATAAGTTAAGAACAAATGAACTATTTCCCTTTACATCAAACAATAAGAGAAGTGTAACCTTTTTTCTTTTTTCACTTTTGATAGAATGTTCAACATGGTCACATTTAATCCTGTTTGAAACTGTCTCCTCAATATTATTAGCCAGATAATACAGGCTTTTTTATTAGAAAATAGATTTAGGAATAAAAGAATCAGTATCAGTACAGAATTATACATTTGCACTGGTTTGGGGTCTGTTTAGTTTTTTTCATAGGTCTTATGAAAGGAAATCTGATACCATTTTAAAGGAAAAGTTAAATTTTTAACCTCATGTTTTCTTTAATTAAAGGGGCTTTATGTTATGCTGTTTCTACAAGGGAGTTTATAGACTCTCAAGATGATATTTATATATAAAATAAATTTCTTCTAAGAAACAAGGCCTAAGAATTATTTGCAAAAAAATGTCCAAAACAGTTGAACAATGATAGTATAAAAGCATTTGAAGGAAAAAAAAAGTTTCAGCAGAAACAGTGAAAACCAATCTCATATATCTTTCAAAATTGTAGAAGTAGATACTACTATTTTATACAAATTTATAAAATATTTACGTGACAAAAATGGGTAATCATAAAGCAAACTTGTCTCATGCAATTTATCAATACACTGAACTTCAATTATCTGTCAACTTAATATTTATGACTGGTAGGAAATCAATATATATTGATCATCCATAATGGGTAAGGCACCATACAATTTCCTTTATATTTCATTTAACCATCACATAAACTTAACATGGTAGGCTTTTATATTCTCACTTTACAAATGAAGAAGTTTAGTGTCATATAGTTTAAGCACTTTCTCAAGAGCACACTGTTAAGCAGTAGTGGACCTAAGATTCAACAGCCAGTTTGTCTATAAACCATATTCTTTAAAAGTCCTTTATATTAATATGCCATAGTGATTATGTTTAACTATTTAGGCAAAATCATTCTGTCTTCAGAATACCCTTTATAGAACTAAATATAAAATCTCTATTTATATCTAAGAATTTGAATTTAAACAATTCAATTACCTAGTGTTATAACCATAACTGTATTAGTCGGCCAAATGGGTGCTGATGAAAAATACCAGAAATCAGTTGGTTTTTATAAAGGGTATTTATTTGGGGTAGAAGCTTACAGTTACCAGGCCATAAAGTGTAAGTTACTTCCCTCACCAAAGTCTATGGCCATGCATTGGAGCAAGATGGCTGCTGACATCTGCCAGGGTTCAGGCTTCCTGGGTTCCTCTCTTCCCAGGGCTTGCCTCTCTCCAGGCTCAGCTGCTCTGTTAACTCCACAAGGCCATCTGTAGACTATTAGGCCAATGGCTTGTTTCTCTTCTGGGTCCTTCTCTCTTTCATCAAAACCAAGCAACTTTGTGTGCTTATTTCCTGGGGCTCCAGCTCAAGACTCCAAACTTCCTTCTCTGCAGTGCAGTTTCTCTGTGAGTCCCCTCCCACCAATCAAAGACATAATCATTATTTAATAAGTAAAAGTAAAACTTCTGAATCCAATACACTCTAATATGCCCAGAGGAAAAGACCAGTTTACAAACATAGTCCACTATTTCTTTTTGGAATTCATCAATAGAATCAAACTGCTACACCTTCTTTCTGAGATTATTGAACATCAGCATAAAGTGATAGTAATGTATTTCAAGGAGGGTATTGCTTAGGAGTTGGGAATATAATATAGGTTTTCCTGGACTGTTTGGGATTTTACCCATCACCACTGCCTAATTATGAATACTTCCCTTTTTAATTCCCCAGAGTATAACGGCTTGAATGGAAATTATAAAGTTTCTAGTCAGGTGCAAACATTAAAAAAAAAAAATGTTTGAAGAAAATAAAAATAAGAAGTGCCTATACCAAAGGATAAAATGTAAAACATCCAAGTGCATTTATAAATCCAATTCAAAATAAATGAACAGTATACTTGAACAATGACTTTAGCAAAATTGTATTTATAATGAATTTAAATCTACTTATTATTTGACACAACATTATGAATTTAGCTGAAAATATATGACTTTCAGAATGACTCAATTCCTGCTATTTTGCTGAGGCAACCAAGCTACAAAACACAATGTAAACATTGAAAATGATTGCTAAACAATGAAAGGAACTTAAATACTCTAGCATGTTAATGGTACAAATCAAAAAGAAACTTTATCATCACTCAATATAAAGGAAAAATTAAGCTATAGATAATAACTTACTAGACTATCAAAAGTTTTCTTTATACATTTTATTTAACAAATCTGCTACCAGTTTATCTTAATTTAAAAAATAGCAATGGAAAGATTCTCTGAAAACTATTGCTTCTCAAAAATTCCTCTTTCTCTAAGCAGCCTTTATATGGCCATTTATCCTTGAGTGTTCCACATAGCTATTACTGCTTCAGTTAAATACCCCAACCATAACTCTTCTAATAATTCCAACTTTTATCTCATCCACATAAAATCATCTATATACTTATCTATCTTATTTACTAAACTCATTGTAGGAGAATGTGCTTCACCCGGAAGAATGGTGTGATTAAGGTATGTTTATTCTACACACACACACTCACACACACACACACCCTTAAAATAACTGATGGCAAAGAATGGACTTTTATCTGCTAGGTCACTATATACTATTCAATATTTTTTCATTTAGAGAAGAGGATATTGGCTTAAAGTATACTTGAACTCATGTAAAATTTAACGCTCCAGTTGTAAATTGTCTGTATCCCCACACTTTTAACTGTCAAAGGAACATAAAAATGAAACAGGGTTTAAATAATCAATTTAAATCTTGAAATAATTTTCCTATCCATTTTAATGGATAAAAGAATGTAAAGCCTTCCTGTACAAAGATGTAGTGAGAGACCAATCTACTAAATGAACATAGGTGCTTAGAAATCCACTTTTTCTTAGTATAAGAATATTGTTAGAAAATCATACATCATTTATTAAACTTGAATCTGGTTTCTTAAATAATGTAACTGAATCTTTATAAAATAGTTATTTAAGCATATTTGGAATTCCCATGTGATCAAGGTCAGCATTTCCTAGCCTAAACTTGAATTAACCCCTTGCAGTCTTCATATTACTGAAGTTGATGATGATCAAATTTACCTAAGGACTAAAGACCCAATTATGTTGCCTGGTTTATGACTCTAGACATCTTCAGGGTAAGTCTTCACATCTTTGTATATATGTCTCTGGATTTAGGTTGTATTCTACTCCTATTCTAATCTAATCTGGGGCCAAGCAATATCAGAATATGAATTATAAGGAAATCCAAAATATGTACATTACTATGTCATATAGAAAATAAAATTTGTACAGTTTGCAAAAGTGAATTGTTTTCTCTCCTCAAAATATGTCCTTGTCTTAGTCAGCCAAAGAGGTGTTGATGGAAAGTACCAGAAATCTGTTAGCTTTTATAAAGGGTATTTATTTGGGGTAGAAGCTTATAGTCACTAAGCCCTAAAGAGTCCAACTCAAGGTACCATAAGAGGTACTGCCTCACCCGAAGTGTCGAAAGATGGCGGGTGATGTCTGCAAGGGTTCAGACTTCCTGTTTCCTCTTAAGGCTTCAGGGCCCCAGCATCTTCTGATCCCAGGTGTAGGCTGGCATAAAGCCCATCTCTCTTCCCAAGGCTCATCTCTTTTGGGGCTCAGTTGCTCTGCTCTCTCCAGAAGGCCAGCTGTAACATTATCAGGCAAATGGCTCGGCTCTCTCCCAGGAGCTCCAGCATCAAAACTAAGCCTGTCCTCTGTCTTGTCATATTCTGTGTGAATGTCCACCCACCAAGGGGGCGAGGATGCAATATCCTACTGATGTGGCTGAATCAAAGCCCTAATATTAATTTAATCAAGTAAAAGTGAAACCTCTGAATTTAATACAATTAAAGGGTATCATGGGCCCAGAAGAAAAGACCAGTTTACAAACATAATCAGTCATTTTGGAATTCATCAGTGATATCAAACTGTTACAGACCTGATGGTCACTGCTGAAATAAAATGTGTAAGAGTTATCAGATCGATAAGAACATTTTGATAATAGGAATGCAGTACTTTTGAAAAAAATTTTTGTTGGAAGAAACATTCACAAATATATTTTATAAAGTACAACATATTTGGAAGTTAAATTTAAATATTATTTTATAATTTAAATTCTAAAGGATTTTCAAATGTTCATGAAAATATTTTTATAAACACTTCCCCATACAAGGAATGGATATTTTCACTGAGTAGTAATATGCAGAATATAGTTGGGGAGAGTAATATATTGCCTTCAGTTTTTATAACTAACCCATATTTTGTATTTTCTCTTATTCTCTACATAAAAGCCTATAAAATTACACAGTATCTGCTTTAAATACAAATGTTTTCAAGCTGCTTTAATTTCTGACAATACTCCAAATATGTACACCTCATCTGTGGCATAAATCCCAAAACATTGAGATGAGACTTTACCACTCTGCATCTTTTCCTTCTAATATGTAGCTTTGAACAAAATGAAAATCTTTTCCCTGCACATGCAAAGGACGACTTTCTGAAATTTAATTTTTAGCAGGTAATTTAATTTTTTCTTTCATTCTGAGCTACACTATTGACTATTGGCTTTTGGGTCTTTCTGCATGATTATTTCTCATTTATATCTCTACTTTAACATTGCTTCTTCCAAGTCTCTATCACCAATTACAGTAAAACATGTTAGAAAATAAGCTCACTGATTGAGCCAAATTCAAAGAGACATTCAGTAACACATTCACATTTAGTTAATAACCTTGCACTACTCTCTAATCCATAAGTTTAATTAAATTTTCTGCTTTTATTTCAAGGCATACATTTTCAATGTAATCTTCCTGAATTCAAACTGAGTCTCTGCCCCAGTCAAGTGTTACTTAGAAGAATTATAAGCAAAAGCAATGAATCAGCCATGGAGTACAAAATTCAGAGTCTCATGTTATATAATATTCCCCAAGAATGAAATGTCCAGGGCATTTTGTCATCTGTGCCATTTAATTAAAAACACTATGGAAGGGAAATTGGCAAGAGGGTGGTCTCAACAAGAATTCTGATATACAATTTGTTAACTGAAGTCTTCTGTATTAAAATCTGGTAATCAGAAAGCTAAAATGATTTAGACAGAGAAAATTATTTTATGTGAAGTAGAGCTTTTGAAGAGAGGTAAATTTAGACATCTCCATAGTGTATTTACATTTTCCACCACATATAACATTTGCTTGTCTGTTTTATTGTTAATGTAAAAAGGCATAATGAAAAGGAATAAAAGACTTTTGGCTACTTAACATCTTGTATTCAT
>JAQZBX010000574.1:0-103828 GCA_029593785.1 Cabassous unicinctus | reverse complement strand
CCTCTGCAGCATCCTCTGTCCCTGGGTTACATGAGTGATTGGCTTTTCCTGGAACACACACACACAGTGTGTGCTATAAATGCAGACAATCATAAAACCTCATAAAAAGAGGAAGAGAAAAGAGAGGTTTTCTTTTTATGTTCTCGTATTTATAACATGCTAGCTTTTATTATTTTTATGTTTTGTCTTTTTGGGCTGACTCACTTTCAGGAAGTGAGACAGCATGGGAATCTAAATTAAGACTACCTGGAGTTGAATCCTGGCTTTTCCATATATGATTTTGGGCAAGTACCTTAAACATCCTATGCTCTGTTCCCTTATTTTTTTTTAAAAAAAATATATTAATAGTACATACCTCATAGTGTTGTCAGAATTAAATTAGGTAATACACAAAATATTTAGGACAGTGCCTTGCATGCAGTAAGCACTCAATTAATGGCAGCTGTTGTTTAGTGGCTGTTTAGTCTCTGTGCCCCTCCCTTCCCACCCCCCAGGCCAGACTGGCCATCTTTGCTCCTTACAAAGGGTGATTTGAGGTGCCCGAGAAAGGGGTTCCTTGCACTAAAATAGTTACCCCATTGCTATAATCTCATCCTGGGTTTAATACTGAAGGCCCCTACTGGATATAACAGCTCCAGTACTTACACACTCCAAATTTATCCCTCAATTCCTAACAGAGACCAGATTCAGGGGGTGGGAGGTGTGTATAGGGGGCGAGGCATGGCAAGGGGCCACGGAAGAACAAAGGCCAGAGCCTCTCCGTGCTGGTTCTCTCTGGTTTCAGAGCCTTGGGAGAGAAGAGCCTGGGATGGTAAGAGAAGGAACGGACCCCGCCTGGCCATCCAGGCCACCAGAACGAGCTGGTAAATGACAGGTGTCAGGTGTCAAGGCCAGGGCTGCATCACCTCTTTGGGGCCTGCTCCAGTGGGGGCTCCAAGGCTGAGGCACAAGCTGGAGGGCAAAGGGCACGTGGATGTTCTGGGGATCAGCTTAGAGGAGCAGAAACGGGCTTAATGTGTAGCCGAAGGAATTTAATACCGGGGACGGGACACACAGTGGATGGCAGAACCGAGAAGCTAAGCAGAGGCTGGTGAAGAAACACAGGATTAGCAACAGCGGGAAGTCATTTCTAACCCTGGAGCTAGAAGCCCAAGGAAGGAGGTGGGGTCCCTGAGACTGAGAGCTCAGGCCATCAGCACAGGCTGGAACCACAGGGGAGCCTGGAGAAGGCACAGCTGCTGCCTGAGGCACCACCTGTGACAGAGAGGAAGAGGGGAAATACTCTCACCTCTCCCTCATTCCCACCCTCTGACCCCCTGCCAGGGTCTCTCATCGGGTGAAACTGACTAGAACCCAGCTGGCAAGGGAGCCTGGGAAGCAGAGCCTGTGGGGCTCGCCTCCATTTACCCAGAGCAGCAGATGGAGCTGAGAGTGAACAGAGAACACTGAAATGATGGGCCCAGGACTGAGAGGACAAAGGAAGACTGGAATTTAAGCTGTCAACAAGTGATCCTTAGGTTTGTTATGCATATGAGGGATTTTAGTTTGGTTCTTAGGTCTGGGCTTAGAGGTATAATACTATACCCCTCTGTTTTTCTCAAAGGGCAGTCTGTGGATTCTTTGCCTTTGAAACCCCTGCAGAAGCACTAGTTCAACAGGCTAATTCTGAATCTCATCCCAGACCTTCTGAATCCATTTCCCTGCTAGCGAGGCCCACTGGTTCACCCAATTCTCTCTGCATTGCTACTGAGGTTCATGTTTATCAAGACTTTTGGATTTAAAATGGGGACAGTCATTCCCCGAGCAAGCTTCACTTTGCTTTTTGTCCCCTTCCTGGATGATGAGTGATGCTCGCCTTAAGAAGTTCTTGTCTACTGGTCTGTTCAATATCTGCCCAAAAGTTCTGTCCAGGACTTTGACCACTGATGAGAAATGTCTCTTGTCCAAAGATTGATGGTTTAACTCAAGAGAAGGGCAACAAATTCTCAAGCATGTTAACAAATCTCCCATCCCAGGAACAGGGTTGCATAATTGAAGAAGTTAGAAATAGAAACCAGTGGAATTCCTTGGTGCAAGAGGTCAGTAAGATAGACTCTCCAGCTGGGCTGCAGAGCACACTGCTCCCGGCCTCGGAAAGCCTTTTCAGACATTTGAAGCTAATTGCTTTGTATTTCCTGCAGTGTCCCTGGGACTGGTTTGGTTCCCATAGCTCTACCTGGTGGTGTGTTGATGCATGGATAATGAGCCCAGGCTCGAGGCACAGATGCTTGGATTAAGCATTCCTTGGAGCGTGAGCCAAGACCTGTGTCTTCTCTGACCCTGCTTTCCATCTTTAAAACGGGAATGACCACTGTACTCTTACAGACTAGTTGGAAGAATCACCTGTATTCATTCCATAGGGATTTACTGAAGTGCCTCCCATGTACTGGGTGTCACGTTAGAAATCCAAAGACAGCATTCCTGCCTTTGAAGTGATTGCAGTTTCTAAAAGGAAAATCTGCATGTGAAAGCAGTGTGTGCACATTGCGATTCACTATTGAGTTGAAAGTTATTATTTCAAATACTATGTGCTATCCGCGAGCTTTCTGGAATGGCCATACCTGCAGCTGAGGTAGGTAAGTGGTGCTTATGGGAACCGACAGGCTGAAGTATCAACTTCCTAGACCTGAGGACCTCCATAGGGGAGTAAACGATGCCCGGGCCACTATTGGCAGGTCTAAATCCTCCCTGAGGGGAGGAAGAGAAAGAGGAAGTGAGAGGAGGAGGGTTAACAGAAAGGAAACTGAAAACGATTGCACTGAAACGCGAGGAAAACCTGCACAGTTCCTGAAGCCTGATGCCACAACCACTCAAAGCACCTCCCTACCAAATTATTCCGTCCTCCAAAACACTTCATGGAGTGTTTTCAACCTAGAAAAATGTGATAAAAGTGAGCAAAAAATCTGTTTTCAAGGAAAAAACATGCTTAATGTTTTGGGATTTATTTCCTCTTCTTTATAAATAATTGGTCACGTTTTTGCTTTCTTAATTTTGTTGTGTTTTTCTTCTGAAGGTAATAATGGTAATCTTTCTTTTATGCTAACTTGGGTTGCCATGTTGTGTGACCTTTAAACAATTCTAATATTTTACCTAATGCTTTATTTCGACGCAGTAATTTTCAGCCTTTAGCTGAATTAGAATCATCTGGAGGGCTTGGTAAAGCTCAGCTACCTGAGCCCTGCTCCCGGAGTTTCTGATTCACTAGGTCTGTGGGGTAGGGCTGACAGCTCACAGGTTTAACCAACTCCCCGATGGTGATAATCTCCATGTGATGTCAGTTTAGCCTGTATAGGGAGGACGTGAAACACCATAGAGCAGGGGTTCTTAACCTTTTTTGCTCCATGGACCCCTTTGCCAGTCAGGTGAAAACCACAGTCCACACTATAATGTGTATTATTTAATAAATGTATCTCACCCACACCAACACAGCCCCACAAGAATAATGCTGTTTTGAATTTCAGTTCAAGCTCACGGACCCCTGGTTAAGAGCCTTTGCCATAGAGTGACTCCCAGGGCCACTTGGTCAGGGTTAAGATGTGATATTGCCTTACGGGAAATATTCTAGGATTGTGATTGCGCCATACCACATGATTCTCTTTCAGGGAAGAGTCAACCTGAGAACTCACTAAGACCAGAGGGTATAAATCTCTACAACTGCCAAATGGAGAATGTGGACATGCATTAGAGAGAGAGAGAGAGAGAGACAAACCCACAGAGGCCGTAGGAAAGTGTTACTGTGGTGTCTGCCGTGACAGTCCCTGATACTTCATGCTAGTGGCTGGCAATTTGCTGCAGATACTGACAAAACAAAAATTTAAACGGCAGCATTGATTGCATATAAAATAGCAGTAGTGAGAGCTATGGATATTTAGTCAATGATTGTGTGTGCATGTGTGTGTGTGTACGTAAAGCACAAATTTGAAAGGTGCAGGCAGATATTTCCCTGCAATCAGTATGAAAAAACGGGATACAGGGAACTGATCATTCTAGTGGGAGGGATGTGGGATAAACGAAATAAATGACTCAAAGGACAATAAGGAGAAGAAAAGAGTACCCAAACTGTCTCAGAGCAGAGACATTTGTCTTAGGTATGACTGACAGGACATTGAGATATTGAATAGTAACAGTCAAATAGTGATGAATGTTCATTTCCAGTTTCCTCAAGCCTCACTTGTCTGTGGATACAAACGGGATAACTAAATTTCACTCCTATTGTGTCAGTTATCTATTGCCACAATAATGCTGTTTAACAATCACAAAACCCCAGCCACATACAAAAATAAACATTTAGTTAGTGTAAGAGTTTGTGGGGTTCAGCTGGTCTGGGTTGGGCTAGGCAGCTACTGGCTGGGCTTGTTCATGTGTCTGTGGTCATATTTGGGTTGGCACGGTTACTCTGCTGATCTTGGCTGGGCGTGCTCACACGTCTGGGAGTTGGTTCATTTAGGATGGTCCTGGCTGAGTTAATTGGAGCAACTTGGCTCTAACCCCAAAACTCAGTGGCTTACAACAATGAGCATTTATTTAATTCACAAAGCTGTGGATCAGTTGGATGGATCTTCTGCTCTTGGCTGGTGTATTAGTTATCTATTGCTGCGTAACAAATTATTCAAACTTAGCAGCTAAAAACAAATTGCTTTTATTATTTCACAGTCTTTGTGGGTTAGGAATCTGGGTTTGGCTTAGTCGGTTTCTACCTCAGGGTCTCACCAGGCTGTAATCATAGTCTTGACTGAGCTGCCCTCTCATCTGGAGGTTTGAGTGAGGAATGATCCACTTCTAGTTTATTCAGGCTGTAGGCAGAATTCAGTTCCTTGCAGCTGTAGAATTGAGTCCCTCGTTTCCTATAGACATCCCACAGTTTTTTTATGTTTTTTTTTTTGCCTTTGTTTTCTTTTGTTTTTGCTACACAGTCCTCTCCACAGGCCTCTGGACATTCTACAACATGGCTGCTTGTATCTTCATAGCTAGCAAGAAAGCAAGAGTGACTCTAGCAAGATGGATGAGTGTCATATAACGCAACACAATCACTGAGTGACATGCCATTACCTTTGCTATGTTCTATGGGTTTGAAGAAGTCAGAGGTTATGCTCACACTCTAGGGGAAATACTTCCACAAGGCTATGAACACCAGGAAGTGGGAATCATAGAGGGTCGCTTTAGGATCTGTCTGCCTCAGCTGGGCTCGCTCACATGTCTTGAGGTCAGTTGACTGTCAGCAGATCCAAACTGATTTGGGCTGGGATAATTAGGCAACTTGACTCCTCTCCACATCTCTCTCTCTGGAAGACTAACCCTGGCACATTACATGGCAAAGACACATAAAAGATTGGGAATGAAAATGCATGGTTGCCTTCTATTGGCTAATATTCCATTGGCCAAGCTAACTCACATGCCCATTCCAGGGTTCAGAGCGGAAGGGCACTGTGAGGTTACATGGGGAAGGCTGTGAATGGAAGTGGAGGAGGGAAGAACTGGGGCCATGAACACCATACTTACCCTTATCTGCATAAGTCAAGAATTCAGCCCTATGCAGATCTCACTCCTGTCTTCCTCTGGCACACATTTCTGGAGAAACCAAGGGTCCAAGTTGGTATCTTGCCAAAGCTCGCAGTCCTGGTTGTACCCCCTTCTCTGGTACCTCCTCTAAGCTACCTGTTATCTGTAAACCAAGTGGCTGGACCTCTTGCTATGACCCTTCATGACAACATAAATAACCGAGCAGATGTGTTATCTTCAGGGCTCCCAAAGCTAAATAACTTTTCTGTTTCCTGCCAGAAGTGGGGAGAATACTGTTCTTGCTCACTAATTGTCTTATCCTTGTGTTACAGAATCATAGATAAAATCAGTTTCTGCCCACAGCCCCTCCCTTATCAGGGGCTGGGTCAGATTCACAGTGTCCTCTCCATCCATCCCACTATGTATTCAGACAGCTATGGAGCTAACCACCCCTTTGTTCTCTCCTAATTTAAGGACTGCTCCAGGATTTGTTACAAGTCAGTGCTTCTCAACTTTGGCTGCACATTAGAGCCACCTGGAGTGCTTTGAAAAATTCTGGTGCCCAAGACATACCCAAGAACAATCTCTGGGAGTTGGTTCCAGACGTTGGCATTTTTAAAGCCCCACAGATGACTCTGATGCATAGTCAAGATTGAGAGCCCCTATTATAGATGGACATATTGACGAGCGTGTCCCAAGCAACAACAACATTTAATATTCTAGAGCTCAGAAAGGATAAAAAAGTTTATTTGTATTTGAATATGGTAAAAAGCATTGTCTCCTTCAAAGGATTTTTCATTGAAAAGTTTCACTCTGCCCCTAGATGCAGAGGGGGCACATTTGCTTTGAAATACCCTCTTATCTAGCACCCTGGACCACTGATGAGAAAAACAAAAGCTCAGAGACATTTATTCTCTTGCTTAAGATCATACAACTAATTAGAGCAAAGCAAGGACTAGGCCCCAAATCTTCTGTCTTTTCTCCTCGTCTATATCAATATATTTTCAAAACATGGGAGTAACATATCAAAAAAAAAATATCCACACTTTCTGTCTCTGACCACACTTAGAAGGTCCTTTAGAAATTCATGAAAAATTCTAGAAGAATCAATTAAATGGAGTTTTCTAGGGTGAAACTCCAAAGAGGCTGTTTTGTGTCCTTGGCCACAAAGCAGATCATTCTGAAGATTAAGCACCAGGTTTTAAAGATTACACTGGAGTGCCTCAGTGTGCTATTTATCATGGAAAATTTTGGTTGTTTTTATTCTAATTTAGACACACAGATGTCTTTGAGACATAAAGCAATAAATAGATGGTATTTAAAATCTTCAAGTGTATTGAATGCTTTTTAAAGCAGTTTCTTCAAATGATCTATGAATAAACTTAATATTATGTTTAAAATTTCTATGTCTTGAAGAAACTACAAATTTAGGTATATGCTATATACTCTTTGCTCCTTGTGCTGTGTGGAACACAGAGAGTAAAGCAGGAGACTGTGGTTCTTAAACTGTATTGTGCACCAGAATCATCCTAGAGGGCTTGTGAAATAGAGACTCCTGACTCTAGCCTCAAAGTTTCTGAACAATGGATCTAGAGAGTGATGTCAAGTGAATAAGAAATTCACTTGACATCTCTAGGTCTCAGGTTCTCCTTTGGTAACTTGGCAATACTAGTAATTTCTACCTCGTAGGGTTAATGTTAGGTAAAAGCAAAGAAAGTGATTACTACAACCCATAGCACATAGATTTCAAAATGCAAGCTATTGTAATTGAAGCTATTTTGGGAATAAGCCACAGGGTTATAATCAATTTCATTGTATTGCCATTTACATAATATAATTTCATGCCAGGAGTTTTGAATTGAGAACAATGGTATACAATCAATACAATCTGAAAATAAGATCCACTACATTTGTTGTTCCACAAAGCTGAAAACCCGAATCCCCAGATGAAACTCCCCAAGATTTTTGTCTAAGTGATAAAACTGCCACCGATATGATTTTATCCCAGGGCTTTATGTCAGACAAAAGCTGTTGTTTTCCAGGAAATGTTTTATTTTCGGCCCTTCTGTTGGCAAGGCCAGCGATGCCCTGAGTGGTGTAATTTCTCCAAATGTGGTTATGTGGTCAGAGCCGTGGTGTGCAAAAATGGCACCTTCCAACCCATGTCTGCTGTGTACCTCACTTCTGAGTCATGCGTTTACTGTCAAAACTCAGCTTTCGCCTGTGACCACTTGAGGTAGTCTAGCAGGCAGAGAGACGACCTCTCCATGCCATCTCTGTCCACCACCAGCGTAAATGAACAAATATCTGCTTGTCTTTCCAGATATGAGGATAAAAGCAGTAGGAGTCGATATTTGAATTCCCAGGAATCCAGCTGTGTCAAGATCAAATTAAAATTCTTGTGCATTTATGGAGCATCTTTCACAATAAAACGTAGGACACATTGATTTTTATGTAATCTAAAGCTTCTTTGAAAAAAAAAAAAAAAGAAAATTGGCAAGGTACAATATCAACAGGCAAAAATCACAAGCGATGAGCAATCTGAGGAAGAAATCAAAATAACTAGGAATATATTTCTTATTATAGAAGTTGTGAGTTTATAAAGCAGTCATGAACAAAACACAGGATTCACACACACCAGCCCACCATCGTGAAACATTTGTTACTACTGATTATAGCACTTTAAAAAATAAGTGTACTATTTTTTTAAATAGTCGTTATCTTGGTTATAATTGATGAAAGATTAATAAAATAATTCTACCATCAAAAAAAATTACACATTGATTTGCTCTCTGAACGAAAATCACTGACAGTGTGGCTCAGGAGAAAAGGTGATACATTTGAGTGGGAAAGAAAGGAAGCTGAAGAAGGATATTTTAATGTATTTGATTGAATGCACTGAAGAAGCAGTGATTGGATAACTGGATGGTGCCGAGATTTCTACCTTTGATGGGGCTTAAGAACATGGATGTAACCGATGTTTCCCAAAGTTAAGGCAGTGTTTTTTGTTTTCTTTTGTTTTGTTTTTAAATGTGGCTAATGACATACCTGTTGTCCACAACCAGTGCTTTAAAAAAAAAAAAACTAAACTAAATAGAACAGAAAATGGAATCATCACATGTGGTGAGGGTCATTATTTATATATATTTGTACATATATGCACATACGTGAATAGATATAGATATATACTGCATTGCAACATAAACCCATTTCTTCAATGGGTCATGGCCAAAAAATGTTTGGAAAAACTGCTTTAGTTAATTCTTGAGAGATGGACTTGGGTTACTGACACAGAGCTAAATAACTTTGAATCCGATGGTGAGATTCCTTTTGCTCCTTTTCCTAACTCTTTCAGTCCTCTGATTAGGCAGAGAATCTCCATTTGGTGCTAACACATCTTCACCCATCTAACTCTTGCAAGTCTCCCTCTCTGCGTCAGAGAACACGCCACGTCTACAGCATAAAGTTTCTGTTTACGGCAAGTGGTGCTGATTTATATTGTACTGGAGCTTCTCAGGCTGTTTCCACTTTTCTACTTCCACTTTGTTCCACAAGGATCCACAGTTTCCTTTTAAGTGACTTTTTTAGGTAAAAAATTGACGTGAACAGAGTATTAAACAGTACAGATGTGGCAAACGTGAAGGTGGTATAGGCTGGGGAGCAGTCAGGCCTAGGGTTCCGTGTGGGCTGGTCGATGTCCCCATGCCCAGCCTGGTGGGAACCCTTTCATGGAGCAGATCAGACTGACAGCTGCATTTCCTCCACAAAAGTGAAGAAAACACAGGCAGACATGTCTCCGGAAGTCCCCTGTGCCACCTCACACTGTAATACCTTGTCAGTGTGCTGACATTTTCACAATTTATTGTCTTGGACTGCCACAGCATCCTGATTATATTTCTTTTTTTCTTATGGCCAAGTACTACCTCAGCAGGGAGAAACCACCAACTGGATGGGAACACTGAATGGGGCAATGATCCCAATCCCAGCGGGGCTGGATAATGGAGCTCACGTGTCCAGGCCCAGCAGCCCCTGGAAGGCCTGGCTGAACCGCCCGTCCAGGCCTCTTTGGAAAATTGTTTGGGGCCTTTGTGGACAGTGAAACTTGAGAAAACCCAGTGTGATCTGAGGACCAGAGTGTAACTGGCCTGCTCTCCTTTCTCCGATGGAAGAGCCTGGAAATAAAACAGAGGCAACAAGTGTTAAAGCAGGCATCAGGTCTCTTTCCTGGTACAGATAATGCTCCTTTGATTGCAAGGCTAAGTAGGCCAGAAGGGTAAATTGAGAGTTGCCTTTGTCCTGTACTAGACTTTTCTGTATCAACACCAGGGCTAATTTTCTCCTTCCTTCAATTGTCTTGAAACGGCCACGCTTGGCCCCTTCAGCCCTCTCCACCAGGTGTGGGAGTCAGAAGAGCTACTGAAGGCTGTCTGCGTCCTTAGCGAACACGTCGCTTCACTGTGGGACCCAGAGCGGCGACTCTGCCCCTTTCCAGTAGACAGGAATTATTCCCTTTGCTGAGCAGGGACAGTGTTGGCCCCTTGGGTGCCAAGACTCAACTTCCACCCAAACCGTGATGAGTTTTCCTTCCTCTTCCCACCCGGATCCCTCCCTGAGTAACATACTTTGGGAGGGATGTGTTGACCCAGATGGAAGACAACTTTGAGAAAGCAGCTGGCAGATTTTGAGGTAAAGGCCCAACTGGCAGCCCTGCACCTCCATCCCAACTCTACCCCTCATGGTAACTTTGGCTCCTCTTGCTTCCCAATTTGAGAGCAGATGAACTGGCAACAGAATGAATTGCCCAGGCAATGTGTGCCTTTGGCAAGTTGTTCCAGGGCTGGAGAGCAGGGGGGTGGGATGGGGGCAAAGGACTCCTGAGCTGCAATTTAAAAGTAGCCAGGTGGGACTCCTCTGCTTCTTGATCCTGTCCCTCTCCTTCTCTCCTCACAGGGCGAGCTTTTGAGTGGGATTCCCCTCCCTCTGCCTTGTGCATCTTCCACCCTGTGTATGACGCCAGTTCATTTGAATGGGAAGAATTTTCGGAGCTGGGCTAAGCGATACGCAGGAAATCACTATTGAAAGTCGTCTTTACATTTGGAGCCATCATTACCTTAATATGAGGGAAAACTAAGGGTGGCAGTGACAAAAGCAGAGCCCTGGGCCAGCAAGGATGTCCAAGGGCCCAGAGGCAACAGACAGCACTGGTCATCCCCGGAGGTCAATGGCCCAACAGAGTGGTGAACCCCACTTCCTTGGCTCACATTGGTGGGATGTTAGAGCACACCTGAAACTAGGGTTTTTGTCATGTTGCTAATGACAGTCATGGGTGGGGAAAGGGCAACCAAACCACTTCCTCCCACCCCCGAAAATCTTTATGCTTTGTATACCTACATGACCAGGATTATGTAGTGACCAAATGAGCTTCCTTAGGTTGATATTTAAGCAATTTGTTCCCTAATTTTGAGTTGATCACACTCTGCTGTAGCTGAACTCAAACCTAGGGTAATTCTGTTCGCACCAAAGGTATCTACATTCAGCTTTGGTTTCCAGAATGGGTAGATGGAGTCTCCTTTCTTATCTGCCTGCCTGTCAAAATGTTTAGCTGGCTTGCGGCTGCATAGAGCAGAATGGAGTAATTATAATTTCCTGTCATTCAAGCCTCAGTGCTACGTATATTTAGGTCAGTGGTTCTCCAAGTGCGGTCCTCAGACCAGCAGCTTCTGCATCATCCAGAAGCTTGTTAGAAATGCCGTTTCCAGGGCTCCAGTTCAGAACTTTTGAACCAGAAACACTGGGGCTGGAGACCAGGACCTGGGGTTGAACAAGTCCTCCAGGTGATTCTTCGGCAGGTTCCAGATTGGAAACCTCTGATTTAGGTAATTCAGAAAGCCCAACTCTCCTTCCTTATCTCAGACTTGATGGTAAAGCTACTGAGAGCCTTGGTCAGGGGGCACAAAAAGTTTTTCTGAAGCTCCCAACCTATGGGATGTCCCTAATATAGAAATTAGATAGAATTGAATATTAATAGATGTATGATCAACCTTATGGGATTATGCCTATTCTTGAAGAATTACCTTAAAATAAATGTATGTGGCATCACATTCCCCTCACTAATGTTCATTATAAAATTGGAGAATTATTTCTCACTGGGGAAAAGAACTAATCTCATGGTATCAGAGATTTACAATTTAGAATTCAGAAAAAATTCTTTAAAAATCACTCTAAGAGGAAAAGGGATTATTTTCTGGCAACAACATTGCAAAAACTCTTAATATAAGTGGAATATAGATGCAAATCATTTCATGTTTTTTGATATAAGTCAAATACAGATGCAAATCATTTCATCAGTTATAAATGACAACTAAGATTATGGAACACGTTGGAATGAGTAAAATTCCCTTTGCTCTTTTTCAAGGTTTCTCCCAGGATTAACATGATTTTTTCCTTTGCTCAGGAACCACTCCTCAATATTTCATAACTATCTCTTAGACATGAATAGGAAGATTTGAATTTAAAAAGGACAAGATTGGGTAACATAATCAACTAGCTTTTCTAAAGCATTTGCATAAAATCTGCCAGTACTTGTCCCAGTGGAAGCTGCAGAGGTCCTGTGTGGTTGGTGGAGGCGAGCAGCTAACTTCTAATTTCAAATGAAGCGTTCAGAAGGGGAAGAAATATGGAAGACAAGAAGTTGAAGAAAGCAAGACCCCAGAATAAAATGCACTATAGCTTTGCAGACCAAATGGGATATCCTTCTGGAATCAGTCATGCGTTTGCAGTACCAGCTCTTGCTAACCTTCCTGGAGGAGAACATGAGGAAATGAAGTTTGGGTAGTCTTGCAACTCCAACTCTCTTCTCCCAATCCTTCCACTTTAAAAAGTTTACTTTCATTGGGAGTAAATGCTTCCATACAGTTTAAATTAAAAAAAAAAAAATCGCTTTTAAACTACATTCAAATCTATAATTCAGTGCTGTTAATTATGTTCACAAGCTGTGTTTTGTGAAAAAAATAAAAAAGTTTTTTTTAAAGAACTTTCTTGTTGCATAAAGGTCATTTACATCTATTTTTTTTCTGCATTCAGAAAAGAAACGCCCAAAATAAGTGAGCTGATTTTAAGAAATGGTTCCTTAATAGAATTATGCCCATGGATAAGTTCTCTTGGAACCTTCTGATTTTCCTCATTGTTTCATTTGCCAATTAGACTTTAAGAACTGAGATTGCTACACTTGGGTTTCCTGTGTTGGGGATCCAAAAAGGGCTTAATAAATTTGCTGTCTCCTGATTTGCCAATTCATGAATAGAACTTGACCTTTTTTATTTTAATCTTCTGTGTTACCATAGGAGATTTGCCAGTTATCTGGAATTTGTACTTTCGGGCCTGAAAGAAGCCTTAGCTCTCAAACAGTACAACCCTGTGATTTTACAGATAAGGATACTAAAGCCTAGAGATGATGATCAAACGTCACACAGGACACAGGAAAAATGTCCCAAATCTCCATCTTGGCCTGTTCCCAGATGGCCACTGGTATATTCAGTAATTAACAACCAAATAACAGATAAAGCAGTGTGCCATTTCCAGTTTCTGGTCTATTCGCTCAAACTTCTCTGCCTTCTCCTAAAATGCACGAATCACAGAAGCTGCTCTTAAGACCCACGCACATGAATTTCTCATTTTTTGAATGTGCAGCTTATTTATTTGACAGTGATTGGCTTTGAGCAAACCCCTAGCTGAGAAGACATTTTTATATTATTGCAGAAATAACTTTTCCTTTGGTCTAGCATTATTTCTTTTTCCTTTATTATATTAAAATGTTATTATGCTTATTTTCAAACACACTCTTAAAAGGAGAGAATATTCTATTGGCTGCCCATTACCCACCCCGGACTGGACAATTACTGAGGCTTTGCCACACTTCTTTCACCTAGTTCTTTTCTTCTCTATTTTACTCTGAATTATTTTAAAGCAGATTGCAGACATCATACTATCTACCCCTAATTCCTAAGTATACATCTCTAAAGAGTTAGGGATATTTTGCCACACAAACCTAATGCCATTATCATACCTAATAATTATAAGGTCATAAAATATCCAATCAGTATAACAATTGCCCTCATTGACTCAAAAATTATTTTTTAGAGCTGCCTTTATCCATTTCTTCCTAATATGTATGGCTCTAGGTTCAGGATCCTAACAAACATTGCAAACTTAATATATTTATATAAAGGAAAGGAGAAGTAGTAAACTTACTTAGCAAGAAGGGTTTTCCCAAATTCTCACAGCTCTAATCTGGATAGCATTCAGTGTGACAGGCTTCTCACTGGGTTCCCACAGCTGGTTAGTGTTTTGAATTCCAGTCCCATGAACTCATATCAGGCTACATGGGCTAATGCTCAGTGCCCAGCCTACAGCTGATATCTCTGATGACAGAGTAATGGAGCAAACGCGGACACTGTCTGCCTCTCTCTAAATGCACTGTCATCTGTGTTATTCTCCATCTCTGTAGGGAATGAGTGACTCTGGGACTCTAGTGCCTCTTGGAAGCATTTAGGTCATTATGGAGGCAAAAATAACGCCATTCAAGCATATTTTGTTGAAAGACCAATAAAATAACCTGCTACATTGTGAACAAGCCTCTGGGTCCTCAGAGTCACCCAAGGCTTGCTTAGATGCACATCTCTTCAGATTCAAGTTTCTGTCTCAAAGTTGAGCTTTGAGAAAGATAAATGACGATAAAATAGAGAGGGATAGAAAACACAAAGCTATATATCACGATTTGAGATACAGTGTGTATAGGTGCTGAGTTTTGATTATGGCATGCCTATCTAGCTCATAACTGATGACATTTCTTAGAGAAAAAGGCTGTCTTCTTCTTTAGGTAAAAGGTTAATTTCTTCAGTTAGAAGCTTGTAGAAGAATCCAAGCTCCTTGATTTGGAAAACATTATAAAACCTTTCCAATAGAGGAGCTTGGGTATTATTTTAGGCCCAAGGGTATTATTTTAGGGACCCCAATGGTTCCCACACCCCAGTGCCTAAAAGATGACAGTCACATTTGAAGAATGTATGAAATTTGAATTGTTTTCATTATTTTTCTTAATGTAAATGTTATGTCTCCTGCCCGCTCACATTGATTTATAAGTTAGGGTTAATGAGAATAGGTTTTGAAAAGGGATGGGAGGAGAGGGTGTGGATGCTGGACTTTTTTTTCAGAAGTGGAGGGCTATATTGGGAGAACAATCAGATGTTTGTTCTATTGTAGCTTTACATTCTATTGGGGGGAGATAACCATAAACCGATGAACACATAGACAAAGTAATCTCAAACCTTAGAAAGTTGCTACCAGTACAATACCACACAGTGCCTGTTGGCAGCTACTTAAAGGAGTGTAGGGGAGTGGTGTTACTTTATATAAGGTGTGACATTGGAACTGGAAGCTGAATGTGCTAAAGAGCCAGGCATGAGAGGGTTCCAGGCAGACAGAACAGAACAGGAGGGACTAAGCCAGGTTGTCCAGCCTTTGTAGCTGGAGCTTGTAGATTGGGGACAGATCACCAGCACTTTGGAGATGATGGCAGAGTTTGGGCTTTGTGCCTGTTGAAATACAGCAGGTGTGACGGCCTTTACGGCTGGGGTTCTCAGACTTCCGTGGGCACCAGAATCACCTAAAAGGTTTGTTACAGCTCAGATGGCTGGGCCACTCCAAAGGTTTCTGATTCAGCAGGTCTGGGGTGGGGCCTGAAATCCTGCATTTCTATCAAGTGTCCAGATGTTACACTGCTGGTTCAGGGTGAGTGCCTGAGAGCCACTGCTGTAAAGAGCAGCTCTAGGCAGATGTGTGGTCCTTGTCTGTCCTTGGCATTTACCCCAGAGAAGAGATTTCCAAGTGGAGCAGTTAAGATGGCAGGTGTTTTGAAGTGATGATGACTTATCCATCTTTCCCAGAATGCTCTGCTTTTCCTCTTCTTTAGAAGGAGCCTGAACATTGTTTAATATCCACCCCTCCAAGGTGCTCAGGGCCAGTCAAGAGGATTTCCAAATGCTATTGTTTCACCTTACCAGGTTGCTCCTTGCAAGTTCCCAGATGCCCTGTCCTTATGGGGGCAGTGGGCCATGGCAGACTCAGCGAGGGTCAGTCAGGAACTGCTCTCAACATTCCCAGCTGAAATGGGGCCTGCCTTCCCTTCCACCCCATCCTCCTTTCAATCTGGGGCTCCCTGAAAATGCACTTCATCTTCCCAGACATTTATACCAGAGTAAAACAAGTTAACAGAGACCTGCGCCACCTCTGATCTCCAACGAGGAAGCATTCAGACCATTAGGAAACACGGACGAGCAAATGTTTACTGACCGTGTAATTAATATGATGCCTTGCCCTGTCTATCGGCCCTTAGCACCATATTTCCTGTTCAGGCAGAGGAAAGGAAAAATATTAGTTGTTGTTTGACCAAAGGAACAAGTGTCTTACAAATGAACACATGATCTATTAGCAGTCCTGCTGAGTCTTCCCATGGGAACAGGCATTTTACTTTGTTTTACAGCTAATTTCTTTCTTACAGCAGGTTCCCAGACACATCACATGCCTTGCATTGGAGGCTGAAGTCAAGATTTATAGTCCAGGCCCATGTAATTCAATGTCAAACAACTCTGATAACATAAGGGCTGGAAGTCAGCAATTTTCTCATGGGTTCTCATAAAAAAGTCATTTTAGCCAAATTGAGTTTGAATAGTGGGTGTGTCTCTGTGATTTGATGGATGCTCCCTACCCAGGAATCCCCGGGAAGAAGCTGGCTCCTTTCCTTTGCTACTGTAGCAACATATATGAAAATGGACTGAATGATCCCTGGTTGATATTATTGTTGGATGACATGTTGGTGGATTTCGTTGCTTTATTTTCTATGGTCTTCAAAGGGAGAAAAAGAAGCCCAAACACTTTTCCTCTGATGGTGCAATGGACCTACCTTCTCTGCCTTCTCATCTGCTTTCCCTGTCCTATTATTTCCTCAGCATCTCTTTGTGACCCAGCCATCATGAAGGTCTGTTTCCCTAAAGCAAAACCACCAATTGTGCCAAGAGTAAGTTGGAAAGGAGGGTGTTTTCTTTGGTTCTTGTGTGAAGGTTCATGTGTTCACAGACTCTTGGAGATGGAAGGACCTTGGGAATCATTTAAAACAAGCCCCTACTTTACAATTGAAGAGGAAGGGAAGTTAAGTGACCTCCGCAAGAGTGCTACAGCCAGCTAGGAGCAAGATCGAGGGTCCAGTGATCTTCCTCCACACTTAATACCTTCGACTTTTAACTGCCTATAGGGGATGAAGTCAGCAGCAGGGCCTTGCTTCCAGTAGCCCAATGCTTTCTAGGTTGTGATATATTTGACTACTTGATGTAAGGCAGGTGGCCTCCACAAAGCTGATGTCCTACCAAGAGCTCCTGAAGCTCTTGGGGAAAGACCTGCTCTGTGTTGGGGCTGGTTATTTGTGGAGAAAAACTGCTTTGGGCTTTCTGAAGAGAAGAGAAAGACAAGGAAGGGGCTGGGGTCTGTGCCATGACATCAAGGAGCCCTTCACCTGTGTAGTGAGTTGATTCTCTTCTCAAGATATCCAGGTTAGGAAAAAAGCAAAGCAAAATTAATAAACCACAAAGGAATTCTAGGACATGCCTTTAACTCCTACAGATTTGGATTAAAAAAAAAAACAACCTGGGGTATAAAGCAAGCCAAAATGTAATAGATATGCTCATTCTGTGGAGAAATTAAATCCTAGAGGCCTTGGGATTCAGAACAGAGCAAAGGGCAGGCAGCACTCAGGCTGGGGAAAGCAGTGCATCAATAACCTCATTTTGACAGACAGAATGGGTGACAGTGACACTAATGATGATAAACAGAGGGCCCTGATGGTCAAAACAGGGCTTGGGATAGGGCTGGGGAGTGGGGGCGCTGGTCTCTCAAATGGTCACGTGGACCTAACCTGGGCACGGACAGAAGACTCACTCCCCAAGGAAAGCTATTGTGGGCATCTCTTTCACAGCATCACCTGGACCTTATTAGAAATGCAAATTCTGAAGCTCACTTCAGACCTACTGAGCCTGAATCTCTTGGGGGTGCAGCCCAGAAACCTGCTTACCAAGCCCTCTGTGTGATTTCTACTTCCTCTAACGTTTGAGACGCACTGGTAGGAAGAATTTCTATTATGAACACGTGAGCACAACCTTGTGTTTTTAGGGATATATAGAGAACTTGTTGCTTGAGTGTTTAAGTCTGTTTTTTTTTTCTTAGATACTTGGTTATTGTGATAAATTGAGTTATGTACTCCAGAAAAAAAAAAAACCAAAGCATATTCTTAGTCTTAATCCACATCCTGTGGGTTTGAACCCACTGAAATAGGACTTTTTGAAGAAGCTCAATTTTGTTAAGGTGTGGTCCATCTGCATGAGGCTGGGCCTTGATTCAAATAACTGGGGTCTTCTATAAGCAGCAGAAATTCTGGCAGAGTCAGAGAAAACCACCTGGAGGAGCCAGAGCCAGAGGTCAACGGAAGCCGGGAGAGGAAGCAGAGTGCGTCGCCACGTGAAAGGAGTCTCAGCTGCGAGCTAGAGATGGAAGCTGAGCAACTTCAAGAGCCACCAGCCGCCAACACTGGAATGTTACAGACTTTGGGCAGAAAGCATGGCTTTGTTGACCCGTGATTTCGGACTTCTCCTAGCTCCCAAACCGTGAGCCGGTAAGTTGCCATCGTTTAAGGCAACCCATTGTGCAGTATTTGTCATAACAGCCTGGCAGAGAAGTGGAGAAAAGTGGGACTTAAAAGCTGTGCTTCCTTGGTTTAGCATGCAACCTTCTTTCAGCTTTCATGACTTCTTCTGTAAAAGTAGAAAAACAATAGCTACCTTAGAGAGTTCCTGTGAGGATTCACAGGGTCAAATGACCTGGTATAAACAAAGTATTTAGAACCCATTTTAGTCCATGGCAAAATCTCCCTCAATGGGGCATCTTGATTATGGTGATAATGGCTATGATGATAATAATATTGGTTCTGTTACACAAACCTGAACCAGGTCAGAGTGTACCAGTCTTTTCTTTGGTAACTTTTACTTGGAGGTTTTAATGTTAATATTATTGAAGTGTAACGTACATTCAGCAGAGGATATAGATCATAAGTGTTCACCACCATAAATTTCACAAAGCAGACACAAAGCAGCACTCAAATTAAGAAATAGAACATGGTCAGCCCCTGAACTCACCCCCATGTCCTCTTCCAGTCATCATCTCCCCAAGGCTAACCACTCTACTGACTAGTTTTTCCTGTTTTAGAAACTTTATATAAATGAATCATAGTATATGTGCTCATTTGTGTTTGCCTTTTGCTCAAGATTTTGTCTGTGAGATTCATCTGTGTTGTAGCAATGATGCAGGTTATTCATTCTCAAGGTAGTATTTTATGGTCTGAATATATCACTATTCTATTCCTGTAGATATTTGGGTTCCTTTCAGCTTTCACTATTATGATTAGTGCTCTAAGGAATTCTTTGGCCATGTCTTTGGTGAACAAATGTACATATTTCTGCTGGAAATAGGAGTGGAATTGCTGGTCAGGGGGTATGTATGTGTTCAATATTAATAAATACTTCCAAACAGTTTTCCAAGGTGGTTGCCCAGATTTACACTCCCACCAGCAGCATATGAGGGTTCTACTTGCTCCAACTTCTCAAAACACTTGGTTTTGGCTGTCTGTTCTGGTGGTGTGCATAGACTCTCTCAGGGCTTCTGATTTGCAGTTCCCTGGTAAACAGTGAGGATGAACATTTTTGACCAGGCCATTTAGATCCCATTCTGAGAACTACATGTTCCAGTCTTTTGCCCATTTGAAAAATGTCTTATTTTTTTCTTATTGATTTGAAGGCATTCTTTATATATTCTGGATATGAGTCTGTAGTGGGGTGAATAGTGGGCCCCAAAATTCATGCCCACCTGGAGCCTCAGCATGTGACCTCATTTGGAATCAGGGTCTTTACAGATATAATTAGAGTAAGTATCTAAAGATGAGATCATCCGGGAATAAGGTGGGCCCAAAATCCAATGAGGAGTTTCCTTCTAAAAGAGAGAAAAGGAGAAGACATAGAGACATAGGGAAAAAGGCAATGTGAAGATGGAGACTGAGATTGGAATGATGCGTCTGTAAGTCAAAGAATGCCAAGGATTGCTGACAACCATGGGAAGCTCGGAGGGAAGCTTGGAGGGAAGCTTGGAGGGAAGCTTGGAATGGACTCTCTTTCAGAGCCTCCAGAAAGAACCAACCCTGTGGACACCTTGATTTTGGACTGCCGGCCTCCCAAACTATAAGAGAATAAATTTCTGTTATTTTAAGCCATTGTGTCTGAGGTAATTTGTTATGGCAACCCTAGTTAACTAAGACAGAGTCCTTTGACAGGCATATTTGTTTCAAAACCCTTCCTCTTTGACTTGCATGTTTACATCCTGGGTAAAATTTTGCATGGCTTTTAATTCTCTGGAGTATTGCCAAAATAAATACAGAACTGCCAGTTAAATTTGAATTTCAGATAAACATCAAATATTTTTTTAGTATAAGTGTGCCCCCAAATATTGCATGGGACATCCTTACAGTAAAAGTTATTCATTGTTTATCTGAAATTCAAATTTAATGGGAGATCCTGTATTTTTATTTGCCAAATTTGGCAACCCTAGATTTAGTATTTTCTCTCTAGGGATTCCAGTGTTTTCACGAGCGGCAACACGTGGGTCCTGTGGGAGGAAGGGCCCACTAGCTTGGTCTGCCCCAACAGTTATTATTGAACACATGACCATTACAGGTGTGGCTTTGCTCAATTTTGGCTTTGTCACCCTTTCATTCTGAACCACAAGTTTCAGGGTTCAGTTGCGAGTTTTAATACAGGTTGAAATGGAAAGTGATTTAATGTCTCAGCTCTTGCCTTTGTTTAATTTCTTCTGATTTCTTAACTGCCTTTGTCAAACTCAGGTTATTTTTTCCCTCCCTTTCCACTCACTGCTTCATATTCACTGAGGGAGTGATGAGCTTGGAGGTAAAATAAAGGACAAATAGCTGTTACTGTGACTGGTGTAAAAAGAGAAAGTATATTAGGAGGAAAAGATAGGAAGAAACTGGAAGATGGATGATAGAATTAGAGATGGTAAAGCTGGTTCTGAGGAAGATGATGGCCTGGAATTAGAAGCACCAAGGGAGACCAAAATGGGGGAACTTACAAAAGAGAGCAGAACTAGGAAAGAGGGTTTGACTCAATAAATATTATTTGAGCAACATGTTTCAGCCCTCTTCCAAGATTCTAAAAAATCAGAGGGTAAAATGAAACTTAATTTTGAATTAGATTAAAAGGACAGAATTTCCAGTCAGAAATGGAAAGGAATGCTTCAGGACATGTGGGGAAGAAGAAAATCATGGAAAAGGAGAAAAAAGACTGGGAATCCAGTTGGACATAGGATCACATGTTGGAAGGGCTCTGGAAAGGAAACTCAGAGAGTGGGGGGGTCTGGTCTTGGTTTCTAAATGATGGTAAGAAATTGGGCCTCATTTCTCCCAGTTACAAAATGAAGATATTGGTCCTGGCTACTCAGAGTGTGGTGCCTGGACCAGCAGCATCTTCATCATCTGGGAGCTTATTATAAAAGCAATATTTTGGGCTTCTCCCCATACCCATTGAATTAGAATCCCTGGGAGTAGGGCCCAGCAATCTGTTTTAGAAAGACTTCAACCTCTCTCTAAGCCAAACTCAGCATATGAATGTATTACCTTCCCCCCAGTGTGGGACATGACTCCTGGGGATGAGCCTCCCTGGCACCAAGGGATTACTACCAAGCACCAACTAGCAATGCAACTGGAAAAAGACCTCGAATAAAAGGGGGAAAAGATAAAGACAAATGAGTTTATATGACTAAGAGTTCAAAGTGAGCCGGGAGATCATCCCAGAGGTAACACTTATGCACATCTCAGCAGGATCTCATATACTGCCAGGGTGAATAGTACCCCAAATAGTGGGGCTCCTGAGGGCTCTGGAGACACCCAGGTCCTATGATCAGGGTGGATAGCTCCAGAGTTTGGTGCCTTGCCAGTGGGTCCTACTTTGGAGTTTGTGCTCCTGAGAGTGACAGAGTTGGACTCAGTTGTGGCTTCCCGACACATGGCTCATCTGTCCCTTCTATTTGAACCTATACTTGGTACTGGAGTTGGTAGGTGTATGCCCAAGAGACTTGACTCTTTGGGCTGTCCATGTGCCAGCTGGGCCCTGATCCTCAGCGGATTTGCAACATCTACTCTCCAGTATATTGGACTCACCCAGGACAACTAACAAGGAGGTGAGGATTGTTATACCAAGGAAATGAGAGAGCCTACAACTGCAAGCAAGAGAGTCCTATCCATCGGCTGCATGGGATCGAAGCCCCTCTCAATTACAGGTGAAGTGGACATCACCATCCCAGAATCCTCAGGATTAGGTAATGAACTATGGACTAGAGTGGACTTACTGGTAATCTACTATAGACTTATTGTGATTCTAGCAATGGAAGAAATTACAACATTGATGTAGAGGCAGTGGCCACTGGAGGCTCTGGGGGCAGGGAGAGGGAAAAACAGGTATAATACGGGGGCTTTTTCAGGACTTGGGAATCATCCTGAATGACATTGCAATGACAGATATAGGCCATTATATATCTTCCCATAACCTGCAGAATTGTATGGGAGAGAGTGTAAACTACAATGTGAACTATGGTCCATGCTCAGTGGCAATGCCCCAGGAAGCGTTTATCAATTGCAAGGAATTTGCTACACTGATGAAGGATGTTGTTTATGTGGGAGAGTGTGGGAGGTGTGGGGAGCAGGGCATATGGGAATCCCTGTTTTTTTGTGTGTGTGGCATTTATATAATCTAAGTATCTTTTAAAAAATTAAAAAATAAATTTAAAACAAAAGAGTGATTAAGTTAAAAATCAATAAATAGATTTTACATAAAAAAATAGCCTTCAGGTGATCATGTAGCATTCTGATATTTGGAACTACTGGCCTATGCCAATGATTTTCAAACTCTAATGTGCATTGGAATCAGAACGCTTGTTAGAGAGCAAATTCTGATTCCTTGGGTCTGGGGTAGGTCTAGAAAGCACTCAGGTGAGACTGATACTGCTGATGGGCAGACTGTACTTAGAGTAGCGAGGGTCTAGAATGATCTCCAACTTCCTTTTGAACTAAAAAAAAATATAAGAGAAAGAATATTGATTGAAGAGAAAAATAATAAAAATAAGTTTATATCAGTAAACACGCTCATGTAGACAATAATGCTGATAAGGTGTTTTTTCATAGTCACAGTTGTATTGTCCTAAAGAGGAGCAAAAGACAAATAAACTGTTGTTTCTGCAACCAGATCTACTAGAGGTTGTGTTTTTGGTTTGAAAGGAAGGCTATTCTGGAAGCATCTATATTGGGACTGACTACTTGATTATCATTGTTCTCCATACAAGAATGTGTGGAGTATATTTTCCCCCAAATAATGAACTTTTGTGTGTTTGTACATGTGCAAGACCCACTCACCCTTAAACGTGTACATGGACACAGACACACATTCACACACACAGTTTCTTAGTGGCAGCAAAGTAGAGGAGATCCCTGAGCCAGTGTAGGCCACAAATGTCTTGGCCTCAGCACAGCTCCCAGCCCTGAGGGATCCCAGCCCGTACCACATTTTAACAAGGCAAACCCCACGCTTTTAGAATTCGGCCTACGGGAAGTGGCAGGAAGCCCCTGGCAGGCAGCCCTGGGCCCTGAAGATTGACTTGGGAGTGTAAGTGCACAAAAATGTCTGCCTAGAAAGTTGCCAAGGTAGGAGAAGGCTGGCCTGTCTTCTACTGGTTTGGGAAGGGGCAGGGAAAAAGAAAGGGGTCAACTGGATGCTGAGTGAGAAAGATCTGAGCTCTGGGCCTGATGCATCGACCAAGGGCCTTGTAATTGTGGGAGAGATGTGAGTGGGGGAAAAGGATAGACCAGACGTTTATTTTTCCAGTAGTGATGATGACAGTGATATATTTCAGCACTTTAAATGCCAGTCATTTTTCATAAAGTTTCAGGCATTTTTTTTAGTCCTCACAATGACCCTGTGAGCTGGTCTTTATTATCAACCCCATTTTATAGGTGAAGAAACAGAGGCCAGTAATTTGCCCAGTGATACAGCAGTGAAGTGCTGAAAGTGTGTAACAAGCCAGGGAGCCTAACTCTAAAGCTACAAACTCTCTTGTTTTCTTGATGCCACAAAATGTGGATTAGAGTTTATGTAACCTAGTGTGAGGTAGTAGAAAGGGTCTGGGAATTCAAAATAGGAACAATTGCTGCTAACATTACCCTGATTAGATGGGTTTACAAAAATGATTAATTGTAAATATGGTCCCAAGTCGTCCTCTCGTTCCTTGTGATGCCACTTTGCAGCAACTTCCATCAAGAGGTGGAGCCCATTTCCCTGCCCCTGGAATCTGGGCTGCCTCGTGACTAGCTTTGGCCAATGGAATGTCGCAAAAGTAAAGGTGTATCCATTCTGAGCCTGGGCCTCAAAGGGCTTTGCATGCTTCTTCTCAAGCTCTCGGAACACGACTACCACCAGGTGAACTGGCCAAGACTAACCTGCTGGATGATGAGAGATGCATGGCCTAGTCACCTCCATAGCCACAGTGTGCAAAGTGCCATCAAGACACCGAAAAAAGCCATTCTAATCAGCCAGCTCCTGACTGACTCGCTACGAATGAGCCCAGCCAAGAAGACTGCCCAAACGTCCCATAGATTTGCGAGTAGTAATTGGTTGTTTTAGGGCACTAAGTCTAGGGTGGCTTGTCATGCAGCAATAGATAACTGAGACATTGCATGGTCCAGGTGAAGCCATTCATATCCTAGGGAATTCTGACAGAACATAGGGGAGACCACCTCACCATCTCCCCCCATCCTCATCTTTGTAGGGTGTGATACCCCATTCAAGTTTTTCCAGAACTTGGAAGACCACCTTCGTCTCTATGTTGCAGATATCTATTCGGTGGATACAAGAACGAATTCCCAGGGCCCTCCATAACCTGGGACCCACTATGTGAACATGTTGCACCTGATCTCCACCCCCCCCCGCCTTGGCCTCCCATTCATAGTCGGGCTTCCTTCCTCTCCCCCTGTCTTCCAAGGGATGCTCACTGACCCACCAGTGTCCATATGAGGTTTGCCTCTTTGAATCTTTAACTGGTGGTATCTTGAATATTGACTGCTTCAGGGGCAATTGGTGAGCATGACGTGCCAAAAGTGGACACTCAGAGGGTGAGAAAAATACTCCAGCGAGCAGAGGTCTTCATGTAAACATCCAGGAAGATAGTGCTTGTGCTTGTGTGTGTGCATTTTCTTTTTTTTCTTTTTTTAAGTCACCATCACTTCAGCAGATAGATGGGCAGAGAGGAGTGGGTAGCTCACTTTCTGCTGAGGATGGACTTTCTCCAGCTCTTAATGTTAATTTATATTCTGTGTGGAAGACGATCTAATCTGTTAACTATGATGTGGGTTCCTTGAACTGTTGTGCAGAGGGATAGGGTTTGCTCTGTCTCCTAGAAAGGGAAGGAAAAGGATCCTGGTTTTGCTGCTAGCCGCCTCACCAGCTCGCTGGTATGCCACGTGTGTGGTTGAGCTGGCGACCCTGGGGTCTGTTCGTATGTGGCCGTAGATTTGTTATAACCTCTTGTCTGCCAGGGCAAGACCACCAGTTCCATTTTAATTCTAAGTTAACCTCAGGCTGGAGCCAATTCATGCTGCTTAAACATAAACGCTGACACTCAATCCACTCATCCTCCTGGCCCCACAATTTGTTGTTTTTCTTTTTCTTTTTTTTTTCCAAGGGATTTTGAACATTTGTTAACAATCCAAAACCAACACTTCGTATACAGGACATAGTGATTACATAATCCTTTAGAGGATCTTATACGTTTACTGGCTTGCAAACTTTGCAGCAGTTTTATAAAATGTTTCAAATTGAAGAGCAATTTCTAAATGACATCTTTGGAGCTAGGACATGAAGTTTTACTGTGATGATAAATGCAACTCTTTCAGGAAATACAGAATCAACATGTAAGTGGAGGGCTATCATTTTAGAGAATAGCTTCACAGTGTCTTTTGAAATGGAAAAGACAGGAGTTTGTTATATACCGGTGCTTGTATATTTCCACAGCCTGGCAGGGCAAATGAAGGTGACAAGACAGTAATTATGCAAGGAAAATCATATTATCTTTTTGTTTTCTCATTTTGGTTTTTAATCAAAGGAAAAAGAAGAAATGAGCCTGCTAGGCTTTTCAAAATGGAAAGTCGGTTGGTATCATACCCAGGCTAGCATAGGATTTTCAACCTTAATTCCTAAATCAGAATTTAAATCTCTTAATTCTTAGGCAATCCAAGCAATTTGGAACTTGACAAAGAATTGGCCATTTTTCCCCCTAATAATACTTTGTGACAAGCTTACATGGTGGCCTATGTTCATTGTTTCAATTATGAAAGTTATTTGATTTAAGTATATTTCTATATTTGGAGCTATACTTGTCCTCTGAGACTGTCTGCTCCTCTTTCCAAAAACCTCACTCAGTGACTTGTTTGAAGAAGTAACCAAAAAGACAGTCTGTAAAATTGCCAAGGGCTCCTCTCTTAGTTACTAACCAGATTTTACAACCACCACAGTATCATGAGCTGATATGAATGACTATTGGGCTGATTGGAGAAGAATGCCTTAGTTGACTGCTAAAAGAATTAGGAGGATTATGGGTGATGCTAAGAAGACAGCCAATCACATCCAAATTCCTACTTCTTGGCAGCTAAATTCAGTCTGTGCAGGATTCCTCTGGGATGGAAGGTGAGATGTCAAAGGCAGAGAAATCCTAGCTTTGAAATCATCAGATGATCTGGGTAAGAGCTTCAGCTCCATCAACACACTTCTAGTGCACCAGTGGTTGGGCATATTATTCAATACTATTCAAGCCTCAGGTGTTTCATCTGTGAAATGGGGATAATGAGTACCTTAACAGGACTGTGCTGAGGATTATATTGGACACTATATAGTCCAATGATATGGCCTCCTTGTTTGCCTATCTGCTTTTCCATCATGCTCCTTCCTTCTCATCCTCCATTCCAGAGTACAGGTCCAACTTCCTAAACACACAGAAATCTTTGAACTTTGCTAATAAGAGGCAGTCTAGAATTCTAAGCCAACTCCTTCATTTAACAGATAAGGAAAAATAAAGCCACAGTGATTGAAAGGCTTGACAAGGTCAACATAACTTGGTAAAACACAGAAAGATAGATCCACATTGACTGAAGCCAGCCCCAGTGGCTTTCCAGAAGAGCAGTAGAGTTGGTGAGAAACAGTGGATTCAAAGCAGGGGTATCTGCTGTTTTTGCTGAATCAGCATATATTTCCCTTTGGGGAGCCACACTGTATCAATGTTTAGTCCTTCTGGTCCAGTAAAGAGATATCCCTCCCCAGCACTCAGGGAGGACACCTGACTCAGGACAGATGGAACAGCATGTCCTGTCCCCTTGGCTACAGAGATGGGTTTGTGACAGGCATGTGGTTCAACTTGGCTCAGTGAGACTCAATTCTAGAAATTTTGCTTGAACTGAGGAGAAGATGACTGAGGAACTGTTAATCAGGAAGATGGTGTTAACCAAGATCTGTTGGGGGTCACCACATGGAGTAACTTAATTGAGAGTGAGGCCAACACAAAGAGAGGAGAGCTCAAGAGAGATGGAAATGGAGGGAGAGAGAGAGGGTGAGGGAGAGAGAGAAACAGAGAGGGGGTAATCCAGAATGAGTATAGCACTTGAAGGTGGGTACCCTAGAACTGGTAGACACATGAGCCTGTAACCCTCTTCTTTGTTTATGCCAATTTGATTTGGGTTTCCTGTTGCTTGTGAATAAAAGGGTCCTGAATTATACATTGTCTAACTCTTCCTGGTTGCCTACTTCTAGAGAACTTCTTAATACCTCAATTCTTGAATTTTCTGGCTCTGTCACTCAAATATCACCTTACCCTTCTGAGCCCGAGTTTCTTCACATTTTAAGCGGAACAATAACATGTACTTCCTTTATGGAAAGATTATGTAACATACACTTGTAAGGCCCCAGTATAGACTCGGTGGTCAAGTAATGCTATTTATTGTATGATTCTCAATCTGATGTATTGTTCTTTGAGATCTGGGTGCCATGGTGATTCTTAGTATCTGAGGGTGATTTATTTTTAGTTATTCAAATGTAGAATTAAAATTTTGAAGCAGGTTTCAGTGGTATTATTAAGATGCCTCAATTAAAAGCATAATATCTTAATATATTTAAGTTAGGCAGTGCCTTTTTCCTGTCAAGCACTCTTCTAAACATTTTACAAATATTAACTCATTTAAATTGTATAACAAAGTTGTGAGGTAAGCTTGGGCATTATCTCCATTTTATAGATGGAGAAATAGAGGCATTTATGAGATGAAGCCTTTCCTATTGTCACACAGTTAATAAGTAGCAGAGCCTGGGTTTGAACCAGGCAGTCTAGTGTTAGAGGCATTACTTTTTGTCACTGTGCTATACTGCCTCTTTTTAAAAACATATTTATATTTTTATTAGAGGAGTTGTGAACATACCAAACAATCATGCAGAACGTCCGAATTCCCATACGTCACCCCTCCACCAACACCTTTCATTGTTGTGGAACATTGGTTACAGATTGTGGAAGAACACCATCAGACTATCACCACTAACTATGGTCCCTAGCTTAGATTTGGTATATTTTTTCCACACACCCCCTATTTTTAACACCATCTATTAGTATTGCACATTTGTTATAGTTCATGAGAGAACACGCACATATCTGTACTGTTAACCACAGTCCATCTTCCACCACATGGTTCTCTGTGTTATACAGGCCCATGCTTTATTCATTCTATCCAAAGTGCACACTCAATGGCTCCCACTTTTATCACAGTGTTGTGCAGTCATGGCCTCCGTAAACTATGCTGTCTCTCGGCAAAGCCTGTGGGTTCAGCAGGTTCAGCATCAACTGGGAATGTGTTAGAAATGCAAATTTTCGGGTGCAACCCCGGAACTACAAATAGGAAACTCCATGGGTGGGGCCCAGCAAGCTGTGTGCTAACAAGCCCTCCAAGTGTTGCTGATTTAGACTAAAGTTTGAGAACAACTGTCCTCAATCATTACCCTTTACCTTATCATTGGATAATCTGGGTACTTACAGTGTATTAGAGCAATGTTTACAAGTAATTTTTGAAGACCTACTATGTGTTAGCTACCTTTGTACTTGCAGTTGTTACTGTGCTGAGCATAAAAAGAAGTCTTCCCTTGGAAACAGACAGCCAAATAAAGACAGAAATGCACACGAGATCCCAGCTGTCAGCTCTGAGAATTTCCAGGAAGGAAAGGGGAACAGTGATACTAGAGCACAGGACAAGGGGTGGATTTGAGGGTGGAAGATGGTGGTGTTGTAATAGAAAGTCTTTCCTAAGTAAGTGATGTGTGAGCATCTGCTAAACCAGTGGTTATGGTTCCCGGCTGCGCATGGATTCACCTGGGCAGCCTTACAAAGTCCAATCCCCAGGCCACACCCCAGACCAAACAAAACGGAAAGTGAGGGTAGGGACCCAGGCATCACAATTTTTTAAAGCTCCCCAGGTGATTCCAATGTGTAGCCTGAATATCTCACTGAGCTATAGGTGATATTTAGGCACTGTTTCATCTGCCAAAGGGGTGCCAATGCAAAGTACCAGAAATGGGTTGGTTTTTATAGAGGGGATTTATTTGTATAACACTTACAGTTCCAAGGCAGTAAAATGTCCAAATCAAGGCACCGTCAGCAGTGCTTTCTCACCAAGGTCAGCTACTGTTGATCCTGTTGTCTGGTCATGTGGTGAAGCAAGATGGCCACTGGGCTCTGCCAAGGTCTCCGCCTTCCCCTCTAGAATCCCGGAGCTCAGCTGTAGGCAACTAGGCAAAGGACTTGTCTCTTTCCAAGCGTCTCGCTCAGTCTCGGCTGCTCCGCTTTCTTCCCGGGTTCAGCTATAAGCTACCAGGCATACGGCTCATCTCTCCCTGGGTCTCGGTTCCTTGAGCTTCCCGGGGCTTTTGTTTCCTAGCAGTCTTCTCTCTCACATGGCAGATCAATACAACATGGAGACTCCCTTTTCCTGTGGGTCTCTGTTTTTATCAGACCCAGCAAGAGGGCAGAGACTCAATCTGAGTCAAGCCTCACTGACATGGTCCAGTCAAAAGGGTCTCACACCCACAGGAATAGATTAGTTTAAGAACATAATCGTTTTGGGATTCATAAAAGAATTTCAAACCATCACAGGCATGATGGAAGGCTGGGGAGCAAAAGTTTGTGTCAAAACAAAGAGGCTTTGGTTGAGCAAAACACAAAAAAGCACAAGATTTACTTATCCATAATGCACTCATAGGTATTTAATACAATGATAAATAAAACATATTATCTTCTAATTTTAAGCTATTTATACATACATTTAGAGTAGAAGATTATCATGTTAAGAGTATAAAGTGGAAACTAGAATATGAAGAAATAGATGAGTTAAGCTAGAGGACTCTGCAACGCATTTCACATAAAAAAGTTAACAAACATTTATTTATTGAGCAGTTACTAACTAATCTCTACTAGATGCTTTAAATCAGAAGTTCTTAACAAGGGGTCCATGCACTTGAAGTTAAAAAAAATATTCTTCTTGTGGGGACATGTTGGTGCAAGTGTGATATATTTATTAAATAACACACAGTAAAGTGAGGACTTAGTAAGGGGTCTGTGGTTTTCACCTGCTTGGCAAAGGGGTCCATGGAAGAAAAAAGGTTAAGAACCCCTGCTTTAAACACAAACTTGAATTTGCCCAGCATTCCCACCCCCAATAGCTTCAGGGTCTGTTGGGCAGACCTTTAGAAAAACAGCGATTAATGCTTCTAAGAAACATCTTTTTATTTCAGTATACATTTGTAATATGATTATGGTTATGAGCCAGCCTAGATAGAAATAATTAAAAATCACATGAACTGTGGTTCTGCTCAACATCTTCTTTCCAATGCCGTTTAAGAAATTGCGCAGAGTTACTTGAAGAAAGTGTATTCACGGAGACAGAAAGTGTGAAAGATTGATTGCATTTTTTGGCCTCAGTTAATTAGTCCCCTTGTATCCATACTCTTTGCAATATGACTTTGCAGTTTTTCCTATCAAAAGGTGGAATCTATTTCCTACCCCTTGACTCTGGGTTGGCCTTGGGATTTGTTTCCATCAGTAGAATATGGAAGAATTAGTGGTATGCCAATTCCAAGTCCTAGGCTTCAAGAAGTCTTGCAAGATTCTGCTCTTTCAGCTAGTCTGCTGGAAAATAAGAGGGACCAGCCAACTCCCAGTCTCAGGGCCACCAAATGCCCCCCAGGTGACCACAGACACACGATGGAGTCCAGCCAAGACAAGGAGAACCTTCCAGTTGAACCCAGCCTAAGTTGCTGACCTCCAGATTTGCAAGCTAAATGAATCGTTATTGTTTTAAGCCATTAAGCTTTGGGGTGGTTTGTTAAATAGCAGTAGCTAAGTGATAAAGCAAGCTTTAGGAAACTTAATTTCATGTAATACATGAAAGGAGTCGGTGATTCCTGCTGAACAGTAAGCCTTGTGAGAACAGTACTAACTGAAAACATAATCTATGAGTGCTCATTCTACTTTCTTTATTGCAGCAGTTAGCCTCTGGTCTCTTGCTGTAATGTAATTATCAAATTAACTTGGTTCAAACCCAAGACAGGGATCTTTCTAAGTACCAATAATTTGTCTGCCTTGGTAGAAATGAGAACATTAAAGAAACCTGTTGGGTTTGTTACTGTGTGACATATTATTTATCAGCGTGTGTGATTTTTAGGCAAGAGTCTCCAATACGGATTTTTATTCTATTAAAAAATTAACCACAGAATCCAGCTACCCCAATCCAAGATCACAAACAATTTATTTAAATTGTGTGACATAGAACCCATGAACAAACCACTCTCTGCTTCACCACCCCAAAACTTGTGCATGTGAGTCACTGCATTTGCCTTATTATCAGTCTTGATAACATCTGGGGGAGAAAGCCAGGGCTAAGCCACTTGATGTTGTCGTGAAATGTCGCCAACACATCTTCCAGAGTGTGGGACCTTTCTTCAGACCCCCAAACCTAAGTGTCATTTGCTGATGGGCCATTTCCTATGAGTAAGGAAGCTGGGTCACTTGCTGAAGACTGTGCCGGGAAAAGACAAGAGTACACAAGAAACCTGCCCACCACTGCAGTTAACTGGACCCTCACCATGATTGCATACCCTGGCTTCTGCCATTTTAATGTTACCTGCATGTTTTCTATCTTTGAAGATACTTGGATTTTTATACAACAGCAGAATCCCATCTGGGAAATGGAAGTGAAAAAAAATTAAACTCTGTTTTGATTTTTTTAAAACCAGTTATTTGCTAAGTTCCTGAAAGCACCCACTTGCGGTCAATGAAGAGGTCTGGGCTTCTGAGAAGTGCACTGGTTTGTTGGCTGAGGATATAATGATTCTCCCAATGTCTATTTTCCTTTAGCATCTTTCTCCATTTTCCCTTGAGTTGAGTCTGAGGGCGCCACATGCCATGGACCGTTTGCCCATGTAACTGGATGGGAAAGACAGTTCCTAAGGTGGAACTGAGGCTGATTTGGAGCTAGGAGACTCAGCTCTAATTCTCACCCTGCCAGTCTTACTGAGTGATCTTGAATATGTCATTCGGCCACCTCCTAGTTCCCATTTCTTCATCTAGTAAACAAGACTGTAGGAGCTGAGAATCTCCTAAGTTCCCCTGTAGCTCTAAAATTCAGTTTGTTATGAGAGTAACTGGGCAAGGTTGGGAGCCTAAGATTGCCACTGTAAGTATGATTTTTTGTTTGATTCATCTCAAGAGCTAAAATAGTAGACTGAAGGACCGCATGGTTGTTTTCCTCCCCCCACCCTGCTTCCCACCCTGCTTCCCACCCTGGCTATCTTTATACCTGTAACTCCTTAATGCCTTAGTGTCCATATCCAGGTAATATTAGCAATTGAACATTGATTATGAAATGATTTGGAAGTATTTCCATTTAACACGATTAAAGTGAAAATTTTGATACTTAAAAGAGTATTCTTAATTATTTGGAGATTTTACTTATGCAGACCTGGAAGAATGTATGCAATTCAGTGATTCTAGAACTCTTTATCAGACGAGTCAGCAGATGAAGAAGCAGCCCTTGTCCAGCCCCTTGGGAGCTCCTCCTCTCCTTCTCTTCCCGCCACTGTGTTTCCTGGCTGAGGTCAACCACGCTCCTGCCTTCTTCTAACGGCACACTTTAGTTTGGCTTATTCTTGTCTTTATATAAAATGAATCATGCAGTATATATTCCTCAGTGTCTGCTTTCTTCTGCTGAACAGCATACTTGTGAGCTCCATCCCTGTTGCTGGGTGGGACTGTAGCCCATTCTCATTGCTGCACAGGATTGTGCACTTTACTGCGAATGGGCATCTGGGCAGTTTCCGCTTTGGGCTCTATTATAAATAATGCCGCTGTGACCATTCTAATACATGTGTCTACATTTCTTTTGGGAATATGTTTAGGTGTGCTGGGCCATAGGTATACATTTTTGAAGTATAACATTTGAGTCGGGTATATAGAACTGATTAAATGATGAAACAAATTAATTTTTTGGAAACATGGTGTGCTTGTTGGAGAAAAAAGAATACATGAAGGAGCCTAACATTCTTACTCCTGGGAGTCAGTTGCACGTCTTCTAAGCTGGCAATGCCAGATCCTATGTCTGGATGGCAGGACTTTGAACCTGGGCTGACAGGGACACCCTCTGCTGGGCTGCTCCCAGGCCCGGGGTTCTTACCACACAAATTCTCCTACCCCAAACCTTGAAAGCATTCCAGGAAGTGGCGTCAGTTCTTTTATGTTCTTTTCCGGCACCAGGTTGCTCATTTCTCCCCGTTCCCATTTGAGGTAATGTTCTGACAGTTGGCAAGATGAATCATGCCTCTTTCTCAGACACAGGGGGAGACCAAGTTTGTGACTAATAGACACATCCTCTGGACACAGGCTGAGCCACCAAGAGCCACCCTAGGCCAGGCAAGTTCAGGCCTGGGCTGCACACCTCTGACAGCCACCCGGGAAAGCAAGCGTTGGTAGAACAGTTCTGTTTATTTGCTTCTCTGTCTTTGGAGATGTGTAGCTTTCTCTCCTCTCCCTCCATTTCCTCCAAAATAATTGTAGGTGCTTCTTTATGGTCCTAAATGTTTGCCTGCCAGTTTCTGCATGTGCTTAGTTTCCAGAGCGCCTGGGGCTGAAGGGAAGTCTCAAGGAAGACAAGGGCTCAGGACTAACCCCAGCTGGTCACTGAGCTACCTTCTTCCTGCCCAACTTTCACTCTTTCTGACTCTCCCTACTTCTTTGCACAGCTGCAATTGGACTAAAATGAAGGAGGACTTGAAAACATTAAAGAGTAATGAAACACGAGGAAGGAAAACTATCTGCATAGGTGTTTCAGGTCTCCTTAGATATTCCTGGAAGCCATCTTCCCAATTGTCCCTAGTTGGTGTCCCCAGACATAACTCTACAGTTTTGTGTGCATGTGTGAGTAGCACCAGGGTTTTCTTTTGCAATTACCTATGTGTTGCTGATTCTGCAGCATCTCTGTGGAAACAGCCCTCACAATTAAAAAAAAAATTGGATATTGTTCAGCTACAAGTAGGTATTTCCTTATGTTTGAATTGGGTGGCATTCTGAATCCCTAGGAATTGGCCTCCTCAGGTTGCAACATCCTTCTGCCTTAGTGCCTCTCAGAGAAAGCCTAGGACCCTCTTGCTTGAAGGGCAGAAGAGGTGGGGGTTAAATTAGTTTCAAGGGACTGGACAATTTCATTCTCACCTGCTGAAAGCACCATGTTTGTTGAAGAGAAACTTTCAGAGTTGGCTCAATTAAGCCCAGACAGTTTGATTTAACTTGTTTTTAATTGTAAGGGGTTATTTTTTCTGGCATGGAGCCACCCAGAATTTCATCTGTGAGTTCCCCAGATGATTTCCATCCACTTTCATAATTTTCTCAGAATTCCACTGCAGAAACTGGAGAGATCCAACAATAATGGGCCCCATCCTTGTGTTCAGTAATGCATTCTCTGTCTCGAACTTCGGGCTGTTACTGCCTGATAATTTTTAGAAAGGAGGAATATTTCCATCTCCAATAGGAAAAGAGTAAGGGTAGAGGTAGGGATGGAGGAAACTGGTGTTAGGGAATCAGGTGTCATTAATCTCTACCACGGTGGTGGTCAAACGGTGACCCCTGGACCAGAAGCTTCAGCATCTCTTGGGAACTTGTTAGAAATGCAAACCTCCTGAATCAGAAAATCTAGGGCTGGACCAAGTAATCTGTGTTTTAACAAGTCCTCCAGGTAAGTTTGAAGCAAGCTAAAGTTTGGGATCAATGACTTTAGTAAGAGATTGCCTTTTCCAGTCTTAAATATCAAGACATTGCAACTCTTGGGAAAAGAATCTCTCTTTTTTTTTTTTTTCTTTTTTGCCATTTGCTTTTAGTTTTCGTGGTTGTAATTTGTATTGTAAGTAGGAAGACAGATATAAAATAAACACATGTAAAATATTAACTACAATTTCTTTGCACTTGGGCTTCCTTGTCTCTAGGGGAAGGCCAATAGGAGAGCTACTGTGAGGTCTATTGAATATTTATCCTCTCACCATATATAGATATGAAAAAATGATTAAGTCTCTAATCTTATGTTTGCAACCTAAATGTCTTCTAGACCAGACTCCCCCTCTTGGTTTTTTGAATAACGTTTCTAGTTGCATTTTTGATGGTTTTATTATGCACAGTTGTTTCAAACCAGTGTTTGGGTTTTCTTTCTTTCTTTTTTTAAAATTCTATGTCTTTTTTTGGAAATTTCTTCCAGAGCATCCTTAATTATTGGCCTGTCTTGAGTAAATATGACAACATGAAACTCTGAGTTGCAACTGAAAAGTATAGATTTCAGAAGAAGGCTGTCTTACCACTCCTATGTCAGCAAGTTGTGATAGCTGTTTCACAGCTTGTCTATTGTAGGGTAAATAAAAGCTTGGAGGGCTCCCTTCCCAAAACTTCAAATTGTTATGTGACAGTGTGATTGGGGAGGAGAAATCCTTGAGCAATTTCTTGTGTTAATTTCCATGCCAAATTTATGGAAAACTTTGACTACTGCCCATTTAATTATTTGATGATCAACTCCATATGTCAGTCGGGGTTCTGGTGAATGTACCATAGTTTACCTCTACCTGAAGTATGTGCAAGGTTTTTTGAAATGTATGCTTCTATCTCTAGAGTAGGTGATATTATTGGCTGGCAACTTTCAGACCTTCCTTTCTCCTCAAAGCAAGCGTAAAATAGGAAAAAAAAACAAAACAAAACATTAGTTGAAAAAAAAAATAGCTGATCCCGTTGGAGAACTAGAATCCAAAGAGCTTTTTAAAGTGATAGAGCTTAACAAAGAGCCTCTAACTGGATATAAACAAATTTCTCAAGTATTTCAGAATGAGGGTGTTTAATTATACCAAACTGCCCTGCAATAACACATGTGAACATACAAACTTATGTCTCAGCCTAACATTTTCTTTGAAAGGGGAAAACATGAGAGACCTTGACAATCCTTCAGGAAAAGAAAGTGACACAATTAAGTATTGGTGAGCAAGGCTTGGCTCTGCACTAACACTGTTTTGCTCTTTGGAACCTGAAAGTCTCTCTCCCCTCTGCTGCCTTCAAAGGCGTTCCCCCCCCCCACCGTGGACAGCAGTGCAATTGTAGCTGAGATGGCTGGGCTGGGGCTGGGTGAGGAGGGGGCTGAGCCTCCGTGCCCGGCCCTCCTGGCCTCACCCTCCACATCCAGCTGTGTTTCCCCGGGCCAATCCCTTTTAGACCCACCTGGAGTGCCCAGGAACACTGAGCTGTTTCCTCTCACTTGCTCGTTTATTCTCTCCCTGCCAGGCACATCAAGCTTTTCACTGGGGTGACAGATAAGGATCCTTGTATCAAATCCAACTGGCGGGATCTGACAGCTCTGTTTTCAAATTCATTTGATTAATATTAGTATGGACTTTTTCAGATGGTACTTTTTTTTTTTAAATCACTTCATTGAAGTATGATTTAATAGAGTAGAATGCCAGGTATTAAGTGCAGAGTTTGATGATTTAGGCTAATGTATACAACTGCCTCCCCAATTAAGATATAAAACATTTCCATCAGCCTAGAAAGTTCCCTGTTTTCTCTTTGCCATCACCCGCCGACCCTACTCTAGGCAACCACTGATCTGATTTCTATCACCATAAATTAACATTTCCTGTCTTAGAACTTAATACAAATTGAATCACACAGTATGTACTCTTTTATGCCTGGCTTGTTTCACTAAACATCCAAATTTATGCCTCAGTCTAACATTTTCTTTGAGAGAGGAAAAGATGGAAGACCTTGAAAATCCCTCAGGAAAAGAAGGAATTTCATGTTTTGTTGCACATATCAGTACTTCACACTTTTGGAGTACTGTCTAGTTCTTTAATGTAAATATATTCAGTCCCCTGTTGATGGAGATTTGAGTTGTTTTTGTCATTTATAGATAAAGCTTCTATGAACATTTAGGTGCAAGTTTCTTTGTGGACATATGTTTTAATTTATCTTGAGTCAATGCCTAGGCATAGAATTGCTCGGTCATGCTTAATGTCGTAAGCACCTGGCAAATTGTTTCCCAGGGTGCTTTCCCCAGGTGAGCCATGAGGGTTTCAGTATCTCCACATTCTTTCCAACACTTGATGTCATCAGTCTTTTCAATTTCAGCCATTCTGATAGGTTTAAGTGGAACTGTATAGTTATCTTCTCTGAGTTCATTATTTCCCCCCCTAGAATCAAATGCCTTGAGAGAAACACAAACATCTACAGAAATAAAAGTAGCTCTAAAATTCTGTGGTGCTGATAGCATAATAGATAGAAATATTGGTGAGTTGGCAGGATGGTGTGCCTTAGAAGTGATGGTTTGTTCTCCTTTAAGAGGCTGTTGGCTGAGTGGAATATCTCTTATCTCAGGCTACCCTCACCTGTAATGGTGAAGGTTTGATATATTTAAAGCAGTTAAAATGTACCAAGTTCAAAGGTGGTTGTTTCATCCATTTAAAGTTTCCAACATAAATTATTACTTTGCATAGTACACTTAAAGTCTGGTCTGTTTTGTATCAGTGCTAATCCATTTATTTTGGAAAAATAAAGCTGGAGAAGATGCTAGAGTTCCTGGAAGTAGGAAAAAGTGAAAAGGAAAGCAAAGCGATGTACCACTTTCCAGAAGGCTATCAGCTCTGTCTTTGATGTTGAGATTCTTCAATTACCATGACAAGTGAAAGATGTTCTGTGGATTTGGTAAGTGCAGGGATCTCAGATTCGACTTGTTGCCTGTTTAGCACATATGCCAAGAACAAATCTGAGGACAATTAGCCTTGCTCATAGTCATTGCCATGACCACCTGCTAAATACAGGCAGATGAAACTCAACGAGAGGGCCTGGTGTGAGGACCAAGCTCTGTTGTGTGAGCTTCCAATTCTGGTTACATGTTCCATCTGGTTTTGTTAACCTCTCAAAGTTTACATTATTTGGCTACAAAACAATTACGGTCAAATTTGTTCATGGTTATTTCCCACTGATGTGGTGAATGTCATGACCTGCTTATTTCCCTGGCTGGATTTTGGCTTTCTCTTTGGATGGAGTCTTCTGTAAACCATCTGCAGGTTAAATTCCACTCAGGAGCCAGAACCAATCTTGTTTGTAGGGATTCAGTACCCTGAAGAATGTAGTAATTATGCAACCAGATTACCCAATTCTAGAAAGAAGGCTTTTCTTTTGTTTTGGAGACTCAGCTTAAATCTTTATCCCATTTGTTATTCTGGGTCTCTCTTTCAAGGCCCCTTGTACTGGAATCATGTTTTTTTTTTTGTCTTTTTAAAATTTTCATTTTTAGTTTGTTGAATCCATGTTTTAATAATTGCCTAGAACCAATGTTTTGTGTGCCTAGTTCCTACTCCAGAGTTACATTCTGGGCCTGATTTCCCACTCTCGGGCTGCACCATTGTTAATAATAATAGTAATTATAGGCCTGGGAAGCAGAGAATTGTGGAGAGAGGTCCACCTGGATAGAAGCTGTGACTGTGGGTCAAGGAATGCAGCCACCTCAAGGCAGCCCCTCAGGGAGATAAAGGGGTGAATAAATGCACTCTCCTCCCTCCTTCAGGCCTCCTTCTGAAGGGCTCTGCATTGGCCAAATCCAACTATTAAAGAACAAGGTGGACTTTAATTAGAAAAGGTAATAAAAGCTGAAATGTTGGTTAGCAAGAAGGACACGGAAAGAAGAAGCAGGTTTTCAACCAGATATGTCGTGTGGTAGCCACATTTTCTCTCTAGCTCCAGTCCTACTGGACAACCCAGTCCAGTTGTCCTCCAGTGATTCTCTCTGCACAGCCAGTCAGGGCACTGTCAACTTGAACATTCAACATCTCTCTTTCCTGTGAACAAGGAGAGAACTACATTAGTTGGTGATCTAATCCCTTAAGAGATGCTAAAGAGGGTTTTATTAGTTATTCTATCCCGTAAATTAGGGTGACTTTCCGGTTTCTCTCTCTCTTTTGGTTCCACATTACGTCCTTTCCTTGATCCTCCTTCCTGTCCGCCTTCTTCTGCTACTAATATCTTCAATCAAATAGTCTGTATCTCCACGGCCTCACCATCCCCTTACTTTTTAAATGCCTAATGTACACTATGCTTTATCAAGTCAGACTTCATGGGTCAATGTACTTTCTATCTCCATAATGTATCTAAATCAACTTGGCTTTACTCTTGATCTTTTCACAAACTATCAAGAAAAATAAACCAGAGTCATCAGCAAGTTTTACTCACTTGGGTACATGCTTTTCTTCTCCTCTTCCTTCTCCTCCTCCTCTTCCTTCTCCTCCTCCTCCTCCTTCTCCTTCCCCTCCCCCTTCTTTCCCTTCTTCCCTTTCCCCTTCCCCTTCTCCTTTTTTACATTTTATTGTAGTGACATACATACAACTCAAAATTTCCCATTTTAACCATTTCAAGTTTACAATTCAGTAGTATTAATTGCATTCAAAATATTGTCCTATCATCCCCAACATCCATTACCCCGACGTTTTCATCACTTCAAACAGAAACTCAGCAACCATTAAGCAATAACTCCCTCTTCTCCTCCCTCCCTACCCCCACACCTGGTAACCTATAATCTACTACCTGTGTCTATGAAATTTGCTTCTTCTAGGTCTTTCATAAAAGTAAGATCATATAATATTTGTATTTTTGCTTCTGGCTTATTTCACTCAACATGATGTCTTCAAGGTTCATCCATGTTGTACTATTCATTCCTTTTTATGGCTGAATAATCAATTGTATGTCTATATCACATCTTGTTTATCCATTCATGTATTTATGGACACTTGGTTTGCTTCCACATTTTGGCTATTGTGAATAATGCTGCTATATACATTGGTGTACAAATATCTGTCTGAGTCCCTGCTTTCAATTTTTCTTTTTGGTATGTATCAAGAAGTACAATTGCCGAGTCATATGGTAACTATTTTCAACTTTCTGAGGAAACACCAAACTGATTCCTGCAGTGACTGTACCATTGTATAAGCATTCCAATCTCTCTGAATCCTTATTATTTTCTACTTTTTAAGTAATAGCCATCCTAGTGGGTGTGAAGTGCCATCTCATTGTAGTTTGGGTTTCTATTTCCCTAATGATCATCTTTTCATTTGCTTACTAGTCAGTTGTATATCTTCTTTGGTTAGCAATTATTTTCTCCCATTCTGTAGGTTGTCTTTTCACTTTCTTGATAGTATGCTTTTATATACAAAAGATTTTAATTTTAATGAAGCCCATTTTATCTGTTGTATCTTTTGTCATTTGTGCTTTTGGTATTATAGCTAAGAAATTACTATCAAAACCAAGGTTATGAAGGTTCCCTCCCGTGTCTTCTAGGAGTTTTATGGTCCTTGATCCATGTAGAGTTAATTTTTGTATATGGCATGAGGGAGGGGGAGGGGCCCAACTTTATTCATTTGCTAGTGGATATCTGTTTTCCCAGTACCATTTGTTCAAGAGCCTGTTCTTTCCCCAATTAATGTACTTGGCACCCTTGTCAAAAAGTAATTGGTCATAGATGTATAGGTCTCTTTCTGAACTCTCAATTCTATTCTATTTTTCTATATATCTATCTTTATCCAAGTGCCACACTGTTTTGAATACTGTGGCTTTGTAGTAAATTTTGAAAGTAAGAAGTGTTTCCATTTTCTTCTTAGAAGATGATTAGAACCAAGATTAAACTCAGTGCCCTGTGTCACTGTCAACCACTTTCTAAAATAACGTTGAAATGTGATTTTCATTCTTAATAGTCAGGTAAGAAATCTCATTGGCAAAGATGATTCTAAGTAAAGTATAGGTATGGTCAGAATTTTGATCTCGTAGAAACCTCCTTCCCTTTAAATGCCAATCATGACCTTTTATTCATCAAATAATTAATGAGAATTTATTATGTCAATAGTGCTATGTTAGAAGATGCAGAAGAAGAGGTGAGCAAATCATAGTTAGTGTCCCCAAGAAGGTGCGATGTTTAATTAGTGAACAAATTGCCTCCTTACTTTACAAGTTATTTCACTCTCCTCACAATGGATCTCATTTAGAAAAAAATTATAGATTATCAATAATAATGTCAACCAAAGAAAATCCTGTTTATATATCTACTTGCAGTAGAAGTAGCAAACATTAATAGATGCTCATCTGCATTAACCATACAGGGAGGAGGTTGTGGCTCAAAGGCAAGGAAGCTTAACTAAGTAGGGCAACTATTCGGTCGTAGAGATGAAATTATTTTCCTACTTTTCCAGGATTTCAAGTCCAATTTTATTTCATATTAGACTGAGTTCCTTTTCCCTAAAAATGCTATAGTTTTCCATATTTTTGATGAACCTTAATATGCCTAAAGGAGAAATAATTTCCCTATGGGGGTACAGCATCTGACAGTAAGTATTCAGTAGATAAGACCAATCAAGTTCTATTTCTCTTGTCTTCAACTCTGTGTTGTGCAATGTTATCCTCAGTTCAACCCTAAATCTATTTTCCCAGAATCAGTGAGTGGTTTTCTACAAGTATGCTATTTCTGGGATCTTGTTTGGCTCCAGTGTTTTTTTCTTTAAAAAGCCTTAATTTTCTAGATTTGAGTAGCAGCTGCTTTTTTGAATGATATACAGGACTGCACATGCTTTATCCCCCCTTTTTTCTTTCCTTCTGAAGCCTAGAGGGATTAATATCAAGGATTGTGATTAACGGTATTTGAATATTTCCCCCACCCTCCTCCATACTTTGTATTATGAGCATCTTTCTTTAGAAATATCCATCTTGAGCTATTGTTTTTAAGATTGAGAATCCACTTCACAAACCCTTCTCCCATTCCCTTGCTTTATTTCTTGTTATTTTATCACTTAATATGATTTCCCTCTCTTCCACATGTCTTATCATATAGATCTTTTTTTTTTTCTTTTTTATGGAAGGAAATCAAATGTACTGATAATCTGCTATATACCAAACAGTGTTCTTGGCCTTTCCATATATCATCTTTAATTTAAACAGTTTTATGAGGTGAGTAACATTATTTCAATTTTTCAGGTGGGAAGGCAGGGATGCGGTGGTGTCATCAAGTAATTTGCACAAATTTACCTGTGATAGCTGGGCTATCATCCAAATTCTGTGTTGCTTCCACATATATTTCAGAGGTATTGAAAGCATTCAATGTCTTCTTTGCCATTTTGGCAGAGATGGTACTGCCATTGTTTGCATTCACTTGGTTGGGAAGCAGGTAGGTGGGAAGGTAGAATTGGAAATGCTGAACTGGGAGGGAGAAAAAGAAAGGAGGAATTGAAAACCAAATTTCTCACTTTTCTCCAAATTCATCTAGGCCCTTGAGATCACTCTAGATATTAGGATTCTTTCTCAATTCCCTACAAGTAAATTCTAAAATAGTCCTACTCCCTTCAAATCCTCTACCCAACCCAGTTCCTCTGATTCCCAGGAGGTGACCTCATCTTTCATATTCCACATCAAAATAGAGATGTGTTAGGCATCTCCCTAACTCTCAGAAAAAGAACACCTGCGTATTTCCTCTGTGCTGGAAAAACAAAGCCTTCCATTAATTTGGTCACATTATTCTTTTTTCCTTCCCAGGTAAGCTTCCCAGGTAAGGGTCTAAATCACTGCTTCTTCATCTCGTGGGCCTCCCTCATCAACCCCCACCCTGACTTGGCTTTGCCTCTCCAATGCCATTGAACCTGCCAAAATCAAGTTTACTACCAGCCTCTGTGGCACTTGACATAATTGGTTTCTCCATCTTTGTAACTTCTCAATGTTACAAGCTCTGTACATTTGTACCTTCTGGTTCTTCTCTCAGGCTTATTATCTGCTGTCCAACTCTTAACAGTTGGTACTCCCCAAAATATTGGTCTTGGTCCTCTTTTCTTCTCATTCCTAGTGGAACTCATTCCCATGGTTCAAATACCACCACAAAATTATAACTGACTACTCTTCTGAGCTTCAGATTTATAAATTTTAATAACTGCTTACCATTTTCTCTTGAATGTTCAACAGATCCTTCAACTTTTCTGTTTCTTCCATCCCCCTTAGACCTTCTTTTCCTTCTGTAAATTCTCTCTCAGTTAATGGGACCACTGCCCACAAGCTGAAAGTGAAGGAGCTACTCATAAATTTCCTTCCCTTTTCCTTGTCCCATCAAGTCAACCAATCCCTTAATCCTGCCTATTCTACCTTCAAATATCACTTGATTTCCATTCCTTCTATGGTTTCCACACCGTTTCTTACCAATCGCCTAGAAAAAGCCATAAAATAGATTCCCTTGCTTCCACTTCTCCTTCCTGCTACACCCATCATTGCCAGCATAAACTCTGTAAAAAGTAAAAGTGTGCATGCCTCTCTCCCGTTTATCATTTTTCTGTGACTTCCCCTCATAGACACATAAAATATGTAGCACACAATGAAAGGACTCCTCTACACGGACTGCTAACTTCCTCTCCAGTCACATCTACTACCCCATCTGAAGCCCTCTCACCCATACCATCTCCACACTTAGTTTTGAGTTGTTGTTTACTTGGGATGCCCTTTCCCTCCCTTTCCTCTGTGCACCTGCCTAAGTCACCCCTATCTTTCAAGAATCAGCTCAGACATAATTTCTCCCATGAAGTCTTCCTGAAATCCCCTATCAAAGCTAGGAATGTCTATCCCAATACCTGGAATAGAGCAGGGGCTCAATAAATGCTTGCTGAATTCTCCTCCAGCTTCTAATTACCCTCACACCTCTTTCTTCCCTCTCACTGGATGAGTTCACATCTTAATTTATAGGAAATATGGAACTATTAGACAAGAAGTAATACTATAATCATTTAACCAACAACGTTATAAGTTTATGGATAAAGAAGCAAACGATTACGTCAAGTAAAGAGGAACCAAATAAGAGCAGCTCTAACAGTGGAAGCTCCAACAATAACCACATAAACAACAGACACTAAGAGGTGGTGGGGGGGGGGTTAGGAGGCATTGAAAATGGACCAGATGACAATGACATGTATCAGGAGTTAATAGATGGCCTAAAGAAACCGTGGCATGGCATCTTCTTTAGACACTTTAGGAAATCTCTAGAAGTGTCAGAATTGGATATGATCAAGAAATTGCCTTTGGGGAGTGGGAGTGGGAGTGAGAAAGAGGAGTTGGATGATTTTATGGCCATATGTTTTGTTTCCATTATATGCATTACTTTGATTATGTAATCAAAGATAGGCAACTTGAAAAAAATACGAACATTAGTATTTACCTCTCAGGGATGTTATAACTCAGTGAGGTAATAAATATCAAGGTGTTTTGTAATTTGTAGAGTATGGTAAAACTATCTTGTTACTTTATTTAGAAAAATTATGGATTAACCCCTTGAAAATTCATGCTGTGATTGGTTTTCCCAGCCACTATCAGTTCCAGAACCAGCTTCTCCTAATGTTTAATATCTGCACTGACAGTACCAATTGGTTTAACTTAAGCTATGCAGTATAGCATTAAACACATAAAATCTACTAAAAGTGTCATCAATTACATTCACTGTGGGTGCAGAAAAGAGAGTTTATTGAAATGTTGTCTGGTAGACTTTTTACAAGGGTCCTCCTCTTCATAAGGGATTGTGGAAGTCATGAGAAATGCTGAAATTATCAAGAGCGTCTACCCTCGAGGGGCTCACAGTACATCGACACTTAACTGTGTCTGTGAAAAGCATTTGAAACAAACCCAAGAAACAATTGCTGAATTTTGGAATCTAAATATTTCTTTATAGATTATTGCCTGTTTGCTGAGTCAGGAGGCACTGTTGTAAACAGTTATGAGTGTTGCAGGATTTTTTTTTTTTTACTTGATTTTTACATGCACGGCTTGGTGTCTTTAGAAAAGAGAAGGAAATACATTTAGTCCCTAAACATTTTAGCTGATGCGATTCTAAGAAAGTTTCTCTCTCTTTCGACGTATAATCAAAGTTTATAAGAATTTCTCCAAAACATCAGGTAAGTAGGTATCGATTCTGAATCGCAGGTCTCTTTCTTCTTTCTCTCCACCATGGAGGACTACTTTGCGATCGTTTTAATGAACCACTTCCTTATTCGGTAATGGATGCATCCCCATCATAAAAGTTAAATTACATGCATTTTTTAGCATGTCTTTTAATGTTTGATGACCAGTCTTGCTTCGTGGAGCGCTAACTTTCATATCTGTTACACATAGCACTTTACCAGTGCCCTCTCTTTCTGTCTCTAGAAGTATGACAAATTCTGCACCAGTAATACAGTTTAATCTTCTAACAAAATAAACAAATTGTAGGGAAGTACTTTGGCTCTTTGCTTCTTAATTACTCTAATTTGGGCCCCAGCTGGGGCCCATCTCTGACAATCTTCACTCCATCAGATAAAGGGGAATTGTTTAAAACTGTTCTGGGTTTGTTATAAGCAATGGACCGACTTCTAAAAGGTTTATCTCCAAGTTGATATCTGATAAAAGCAAAGTATTAAGGCTGAATCAAAATGAAAGATGTTTTGAGACATATCCCTGTTAAACAGTCTCAAAGTCATTATCATGATGAACCTGAAGACATATTTTATTTAGTAGCTTCATTTAGTTGTTATGAAAACTTTTAAAAACAATTTTTTCCACTTATCTTTTATATTGAAGATTTACTGAGTGGCTAACATCAGGAATTTCTGAAACAGCACAGGAGATAGGGTTAAAGAGTTCATTTCATTAAAATGATGAACCAGAGGGAGGTGAAGACTGATGAAGATACAGATGATGACGAAGAAAAGAATAATAATGGGAACAGGGCAAGTATGGGGCATAAGCAAAGGTACAGCAGTGGATTGTACATCCAGAACCCTTATCTCTCTTCCCACATTATGACATGTAAAATCTGCTAGAAAATGTGACTCAGAGAAGAGTGTGGAGTAGCAAGGGCTCATATAGGAGACACATATAGACACATGCACAATCACACAGACACAAACACTCACAAACATAGAGCAATGACTGCTTATTACAGAAAATTTAGAAAATTCGTAATGTTAGAAAGAAAGCAAATAACCAGATAGAGGCTCAGTGCCTGCACTCCCTCCAAGCACACACCCTGTTGACATATTTTTATGTATGCATATGTGAACTTTTTTCCATCTAGTTCTAACAAACCTTTTCACCCTATATTATGATTTTAAACTTTAAAGAGTATAACACATGTTAAACCATAGTAATATAATTTAAATAATTTACTTAATTATTTTACTGTGGTATAATGTATGTATATACATACGTTCATAATATACGCACAGAGAAGTGCATTTGCAGTCATTAGGTCAATTACTTTGCAGCTATACAATATTTTTTTAAAAAAAGAATTGGATGTTACCTGCTATAAGACCTTATTCTTAGCCTGGCAAAATAGAGATCGAGTCTCCCTCCATCGTAGCAGAATTAGCCAGCCTCGTGAACAGGGCCTGAGGATGAGAAGTGACAGAAGCAGCCTGACACCACCACCCTGGGCCCTGGCCTGGTCCGCGTGCGGTGGAGGAGACAGCTGAGGGACATGAAATGATGACACCCGTTTAAGGAGCCCTCTGGGTGACGAGCACTCAAAGAAGGAACAGCAGTGAGAAGGGAGCAGTGCCCCCCAAAGGGCACTGGCCATGGCGGCCCCGAGGGGGCTTTGGACTACAGTCCAGAGCAGCAGCCTACAACACCTGTGTGGTGTTGCGTAGAGGCTGGCCACAGGGCATCAGGAGAGGGGGCCTGGGCGAGCAAAGCAGAAGAAACTGGCGGGAGCTCCTGCTGGGGCAGGAGCGGAAAAGTGACAAGCCTTGGAATAACAGACTGAGATACGAGAGGTAGGAGGGGCTTTCAGTAGGACAACCAGGGGCATTTAAGGAAGTCAAAAGAGGAACTAAACAAAATAACATCTGTAACCATTGAGGAATTTGATGTAATTATGAATTCCAAAAATATAATTGGATCATGCCTGTAATCTGATCTGTTAATCTGGGCATGATTGAATTATGATTAGGTCGTTGACTGGGCCATGTCAGTCAGTAGGGCGTTGAGCCCCACCCCCTGGTGGGTGGGGAATTGAATATAAAAGGCAAGGCAAAGAACAGAGGAGAAGCAGTCTTTGAGAAGCAGTTTTGATGTTGGAAAGAAGGCCCCAGGAGAAGAGAAGCAAGCCGTTCTCCTGATCGTCTACAGCTGATCTTATGGAGGAAACAGGAGCTAAGCCCAGAGAGAAACACAGCCCTGGGAAGAGAGGAACCCCAAAAGCCTGAACCCTGGCAAATGCCGGCAACTGTCTTGCTCTAACACATGGCAATGGGCTGTGGTGAGAGAAGAAACATAACGCTTTATGGCCTGGTATCTGTGGACTTCTACCCGAAATAAATACCCTTTGTAAAGACCAACCCATTTTTGGTATTTCACATTAGCACCCCTTTGGCTAACTAATACAACATCCATGGCAAATACTGGGAAGAGAATGGGGGTATAGAAGGTGTTACACCTAGCCCGAAGTTTCCTTACTTGTGTCAGAGAGCCAACTGATGGATTCTAAAGCTGATACATAAGGAAATAGAAATGATATAGAATACAAATAGAAATACAGAATAGAAGTAGGAATATAGAAGAGAAGTGGATGATAGGCTAGAAATGAATATATAGAATAGAAAGTTGATATGTAAAGAAAGAAAAAATAGAAATGACATAGAATAGGAATAGAAATATGGACTAGAAATAGAAATAGAGAATAGAAAATAATATAGAAATTAAATAGAAATAAACTAAAGTAGAGGTAGTGGGGGATATTTAGAAGGGATAGAATAATAAATAAAAACAAATAATTAAAAGTACCATTTTAGTCACATTTTATAATATTCTTCTTGTGATTCATTTAAAATAATGTACAATTTCAGTTTTGATTCCCTCCTTAACACAAAAATTAGAGTATTCATATTTGCAATACGTAAAGAATCATTAATTTTTATTTAAACTGTGAAATTTAGCTAAAGTAGTAATTATTTCTTTTTGTTAGAGAAGTTACAAGTTTACAGGAAGCTCATGCATAAAATACAGAGATCCCAGGTACACACTCCCATTTTTAACATTTTGCATTAGTATAATATATTTGTTCCAATTGATGAGAGGATATTATTATAATGGTAATGTATTAATTATAGTACATAGTTTATTTTAGGGTTCACTGAGTTGTACAGTCCTATGGTTGTTTCTTTTTTTTTTTTTTATGTTTATTGTAGCAACATTTATTATCCCACCTGAAATTTCTCCTTTTAACCACATTCAGATATATAATTCCGTGGTGTTAATTACAGTTATAATGTTGTGTTACCATTACCATCATACATCACCAAAACTTTTCCATCATCCTATCCAGAAACCACACCAATTAAGAATTAACTCCCCATTCCCTACCCCTAGCCCGGCTCCTGGTAAGCTGTATTCTATTTTCTATATTTGAATTTTCTTGTTCTAATTATTTATGTCAGTGAGTTCTTAGAGTATTTGTCCTTTTGTGTCTGGCTTATTTCACTCCACGTGATGTCTTCAAGGTGCCTCCATGTTGTCGCATATGTTAGAACTCCATTCCTTCTCGTGGCTGAATGATATTCCATTGCATGTGTACACCACATTTTGTTTATCCATTCATCTGTTGATGGACATTTGGGGTGCTTCTGTCTTTTGGCAACTGTGGCAACTCTGAACATTGGTATGCAAATATCTGTTGGAGTTCCTGCTTTCAATTCTTTTGGGCGTATACTTAGAAGTGAGATTGACTGGTCATAGGCAATTCTATACTTAGCTTTCTGAGGTACCACCAAGCTGTTTTCCACAGCAGCTGCACCATTTTATATTCCCACCAACATTAAACAAGTGTTCCTATTGCTCCACACCCTTTCCAACACTCATTATTATCTTTTAAACAGTAACCATTCTGTGGGTGTGAAATGGTATCTCATTGTGGTTTTGATTTGCATTTCCCTAATGGATAGTGATATTAAGCATCTATTCACATGCTTTTTGTCCATTTGTATATCTTCTTTGGAGAAATATCTAAGTCTTTTGCCATCTCTGTTGTTGAGTTGTAGGATTCCTTTATAAATTCTGAATAATCATACCCTTATCATATACCCTTATCAGATATGTGGTTTCCAAATATTTTCTCCCATTCTGTAGGTTGACTTTTTATTTTCATGATGAAGACTTTGGTGCTCAAAACTTTTTAGTTTTGATGAAATCCCATTGATATATATTTTTCTTTTGTTTCTTATGCTTTTGGTGTAAAGTCTACAAAACTGTTGTTTAACACAAGGTCTTGAAGATGCTTCCCTACATTTTCTATTAGGAGTTTTATAGTCCTGATTCTTGTATTTAGGTCTTTGATCCATTCTGAGTTATTATTTTTTTTAAATATGGTGTAAAAGAGGGGTCTACCTTCATTCTTTTGCATATGGATATCCAGTTTTCCCAGCACTATTTGTTGAAAAGATGATTCTTTCCCAATTTAATGGGCTTGGCACTCTTGTCAAAAAATAATTTGCCGTAGATATAAGAGTCTATTTCTGAACTTTTAATTCAGTTCTATTGGTCTAGACATCTATCCTTGTGTCAGTATCATGCTGTTTTGACCACTGCCTTTGTAGTAAGTTTTAAAATTGGGAACCTTTTTAAAGATGGTTTTGGCTATTCAGGGCCCATTACTCTTATATATGAATTTGATGATTGACTTTTCCATTTTTGCAAAGAAGATTTGATTAGGATTGTGTTGAATTTGTAAATTATTTGTGTAGAATTGGCATCTTGACAATATTAAATCTTCCAATGTCTGAGCATGTTATGTCCTTCCATTTATTTAGATCTTCTTTGATTTCTTTTAATAGTTCTGTAGTTTTCCATGTATAAGTCCTTATATATCCTTAGTTAAATTTATTCCTAGATATTTGACTTTTTTAGTTGCTACTTGTAAATGGAATGTTTTTCTTAATTTCCTCTTCATATTGTTCATTACTAATATGTAGAAACCCTACTAGTCTTAAGTTTGTTGATTTTATACCTTGGCACATTGCTGAATTTATTAGCTCTAATAGCTTTGTGGTAGATTTTTCAGGATTTTCTGTACATACGATCATGCCATGTGCAAATAGGAAACACTTTACTTCTTTCCAATTTGGATGCCTTTTATTTCTTTTTCTTGCCTAATTGCTCTGGCTAGAACTTCCAGTACAATGCTGAATAACTGGTGATAGTTGGCATCCTTGTCTTGTTCACAATCTTTGAGGGAAAGTTTTCAGTCTTTCATCATTAAATATGATGTTAGCTGTGGGTTTTTGATATATGCTTTTTCATAATGATGAAGTTTGCTTCCATTCCTAGTTTTCTAAGTTGTTTTTTATCAAGAAGCAAAGCTGGATTTTTTTCAGATGCCTTTTCTGTAGCAATTGAGATGATTGTGTTGTTTTTTTTTTCCCCTTCATTCTATTAATATGGTGTATTACATTACTTGATTTTCTTTTATTGGACCATCCTTGCATATCTGAGATAAATCCCACTTGACAGTGGTGTATAATTCTTTTAATGTGCTGTTGGATTCAGTTTGCTCCTATTTTGTTGAGAATTTTTGCATCTATACTCATAAATGATATTAGTCTGTAATTTTCTTATCTTGTGGTATTTTTATCTGGCTTTGGTATTAGGGTGATGTTGGCCTCATTGAATGAGTTGGGAAATGTTCCCTCTCCTTCAATTTTTTGGAAGAGTTTGAGTAGTATTGGTGTTAATTCTTCTTGGAATGTTTGGTGAAATTCACCAGTGAAGTTATCTAGTCCTGCACTTTTCTTCTTTGGGAGATTTTTGATTACTGATTCAATCTCTTTACTTGTAATTGTTCTGTGGGGATCTTATATTTCATCTTGAGTTAGTGCAGGCAATTTCTGTATTTCTAGGAATTTGTTCATTTCATTGAGGTTTCCTAATTTGTTGTTGTACAGCTGTTCATAGTATCCTCTTATAATTCTTTTTATTTCTGTGAGGCTGGTAGTAATGTCTCTTCTTTCATTTCTGATTTTAATTATTTTTGTCCTCTCTCTTTTTTCATTCTCAGTCTAGGCTAAGGGTTTGTTGATTTTATTGATATTTTCAAAGCACCAACTTTTCTTTTTGATTCTCTCTATTGCTTTTTTATTCTCTATTTCAGTTATCTCTGCTCTAATTTTTGTTATATCTTTCCTTCTGCTTGCTTTGGGTTTAGTTTGTTCTTTCTTTCCTACCTCTCCAGTTGTGAATTTAAGTTTCTGGTTTGCAACCTTTCTTCCTCTTTAATGTAAGCATTTAGAGCTATACATTTCTCTCTCAGTACTACCTTTGCTGCATCCCATAAGTTTTGGTATTTTGTGTTTCCATTTGATTCATGTCAAGTTATTTCCTAGTTTCCTGTATGATTTCCTCTTTGATTCATTTGTTGTATGAGTGTGTTGTTTAATTTCCACATATTTGTGAATTTTCCATTTCTCCCTGTTACTGAATTCTAGCTTCATTCCATTGTTGTCTGAGAAGATGCACTGTATGATTTCAATATTTTTAAATTTATTGATACTTGTTTTTTGACCAAAAATATGGTCTATTCTGGAGAATGACCCATGTGCACTAGAGAAGAATGTGTAGTCTGTGGCTATTGGGTGAAGTGGTCTATACTTTTCTGTTAGGTTGAGTGGGTTTATATTATTGGTCAAATCTTCTATTTCCTTAATTATCTTTTGTCCAGATGTTCTATCCATTATTTAAAGTGTTGTATTGAAGCCTTCTGCTATTAATGTAGAACTATTTCTCCCTTCAAATGTGTCAATATTTGCTTCAGATATTTTGGGGCTCTGCCATTAGGTGCACATATATTTATAATTGTTATGTCTTCTTGTAGAATTGGCCCCTTTAACAGTATGTAATGACTTTCTTTGTAACTGTTTTTGTAATAAAATTTATTTTATCTGATATTAGTGCAGCTATCTTAGTTCTCTTTTGGTTATAATGTGCATGGTATATATTTTTTCCATAGTTTCACTTTCAGTCTACCTGTGTCTTTCACTTTTGACTGGAGAGTTTAATACCTTTACATTTAAAGTAACTATTAATAATGCAGTCCTTTCTCCTGCCATTTTATTATATGGTCTTTGTAAGTAAGTCTTATATATTTTTTGTCCCTCAGTTCTTCCATTAATGCATACTTTCATATTTTTTTGATTTTTTTTGTATTGCACTATTTTGAGTCCCTTCTTTTTTTCTGTATATACTCCATATATATATATATATATATATCACATTTGATTTTATATTCAATTCAATAGCATACCCTGTTCCAATACTCCTCTGTCCCCCCACTTTTTTGTTGTAGTTGTTACAAATTATATCTTTATACATTGTATTTATCATTACTATTTATGCATTTGCATTTTTGAAACTGTAAGAAGTAAAGAGTGGACTTACACAACAAAAATACAGTATAATACTATTAGCATTTATAGTTACCCATATATTTAATTTTACCAGAGGTCTTTCTTTCTGTCTCATTTCCTTTCCTTTCAGTCTGAAGAACTCCCTTTAGCATTGCCTGTAGGCAGAGGTGAAAAACTCCCTCAGCCTTTACTTATCTGGGAATGTCTTGATCTCTACCTTATTTTTGAAGACAATCTCACCAGATATAAAATTCTTGATTGGAAATTGATTTCTTTTAGCACTTTAAGTATTTTATCCCACTGTCTTCTTGCCTCCATGGTTTCTGATGAAAAATCAGCACTTAAACTTACTGGGACTCCTTTGTATATAATATATTGCTTTTCTCTTGCAGCTTTCAGAGCTCTCTCTTTTTCCTTTTCATTCAACAGTTTGACTACTCTGTGTCTAGACATATTTCTCTTCCAGTTTAACCTGTTTGGTTTCCATTGAGTTTCTTAATGTGCATATTCACCTCTTTTGCTAAGTTTATGAAATTTTTGTCATTATTTTTTGACTATTCTTTCTGCCTGTGTCTTTCTTTTTTTTCTTTTAACAATAGTTCACATATTGTTATGCTTGGGATGCCCCACTGATCTCTTAGGATCTTTTGATTTTTTCTAAATCTTTTATCTTTTTGCTCTTCAGCCTGACTTATATCAATTGCATAGTCTTCAAGTTCACTGCTTCTATCTCCTGCCAGGTCCAATCTGCTGTTGAAACCCTATAAGGAAATTTCACTTCTGTCATTATGGTTTTCAATTCCAGTAGTTCTCTTTTGTTCTTTAAAAAAATTTTTTTTTAAATTTCTTTACTGAAATTCTCATATTCTTTAATTGTCTGCCTCTTGTACTTTAATTCTTTCTCTGTATTTTCCTTCATCTCTTTGAGCATATTGAGGAATTATTTATTTATTTATTTTTTGCATATCCACAGTCTGGTCTTCTTCATTGATGTTTTCTGGATTTTTTTATTCTCTTCGTTTGGATGGGCCATCCTTTCTTGTTTCTTTGTCTTGTAATCTTTTGTTGCACACTGTACATTTTAATATTTTAAAGAGTTAACATTTTCATTGATGTCACTCCTCCTCTGTGTATCTTAACTCTTCTTTTGTGTTTCCCATGGCTTCATCTGCCTATGTTTCATTTTTGGTGAATTCCTTAGAACTCTTTTCCAATTCACCAATTCACTCTTTAACTATGTTGAAGAGTCTATTGTTATTCTGTCTCTTGCAATATGTAAAAATGTAAATAAATATGTTGATCTTTTCTAGTATTTGCAGTTTGTTCTTTGTCATATTTAAAATATCTTGACTCTAAAATTTTTGTACTCCTATTTTTTTTACAAATGCTATTTCTTCCTTTACACATATTTATTTTATGGTGCTTATGGTGCTCTTCAGTGTGCTTTCTTATTTCCACGGGAGTAAAATCTCCTGTTTGTATAACTTTATGACTATCTTTCATGAGGCTTAGAGTTGCGATGATCTGACATTTTATGCTCTGACATCTTAATTTCCTGGCTCATATTGAGTATCCCTCCATACTAAACCAGCCCTCCACCTTGGGAAGCTCTGTGTTTGCCTCCACCCTGTCCTGCAATTCAGAACTGGGCCTCATTTGGATGGCTTGGAAATTTTTCCTATAGGGTTCAAAGGGCTGATCCCTGAGGCAGTTCAGCTTGGTCAATTCCCAGTTTGGGGCTTTCTCTGCTCTTTTTCTCCTTCTGAATCTTTTACGGGCTGCAGCCTCCAGTGGTGGTGGTCAGCCAATATTCACAGACAAGGATACTTGTGTCAGCCCCTTGAGTCACACAATCACCCTGGCTCTGGTCTCTGCATATGCATGGGTCACAGCTCCCTGTAGGAGCAGAACCCAGTCACCAGCTCCCCTGTTCATCCTAGAGCTCAAAAGCCTACACTGTCAGCTCTTACTTTGCTCTCTCTGTTTTCACTTATTTTAAGGTTTGATGATATTTAAACCAGACTTTGTTAGCTGCTATTCGTTTTGGTTTATTGACAATTATCTATCTATCTCTAAATTTTATGTGTGGACATGCGTAATGGTTGTTTTTTTGTGTGCTTCCTTTTTCCTCTTTACCAGAAATATATAATTTTTAAAAATTATTCATAGATTCTGCATTGTCAAAATAATGCTGTGAAACAAACTACAAAACCTCAGTTACATATAGCAATAAGCACTTATTGCCTACAGTCTGGGGATGGTTCCTTAGAAAGTTCTGCTGATTTTGGCTGGGCTTATTCAATGGCCTGGGAGTTGGCTGGTTGTTGACAGATCTAGGCTTCCTCAGTAGGATTACTGGGACTTCCCACCTCCGGCTGCGTAGCTCAGGCGTTTTCTCATGGAGATGGCAGCAACACAAGGGAGCTGGCAGAAAAAATTTTCAAGCCTCTGCTTCTGCTAAAATCACCTTGGCCAAAATAAGTCACATGTCTGTGTTCGGAATCAAGGGGTGAAGACCTTGTGGGAGGGCCCTGCAAAGCAATATGGGAAAGGGCAAGAATATTGATGTGTATGGGGAAAATTGGAGCCTTATTTTGCAATCTATCAGAGGAGTTTTAAAAGTGTGTATTCTATTACTCCAGACAATTATAAAGAAAAGATAGAGAGGTGAGGAGAAGTAACTGGTGAGAAATAGAGAAAAGCAGAATGACATAATGTTAGTAACAATTGAAGTGGCTTAATGGGCACATTGACGTCACTGTGTTTGGAAATGTTCATAATAAAAATTAAAATAATGTATATTCTATGTTTGTTGGCTGTAATGGTCAGTATCGAGAGCCATTCATTATGTCATAGCTCTTTGCTGTTTTATTCAAATGTTACGTATCCCTAGTTATGTTTTCCTATTTGTTCTATTGGTTTTTTGGATATGGTTGTACTAAGCTCGCTCACTCTACCTGTAGCCTTACCGCAGGCTTCCCAAGGGAATATTTTAGAGTGTGTTTAGGAAGCCTAGAGGAGGTGCTGTAGCACCCCTTTTCACAACCTTCTCAGTGAAGGCATATCTTGGATATGTGCATGGATATTATGGGTGTATCTGGAAATTGGATACTATTGGTTTCACTTTTGTTTTGAGATTTCCAAGACAAGAAGCTTGTCTAAGGACCCCCGCCAGCTGGGCATGAGGGTCAAGGGTAGGACAAGGAGTGAGAAACCCCATGTCCATATCCTTGGCTTTTGGCTTATGGAAGAGGCTCCTACTGGTTCCCGCAACCTCTGGTGTGTTGATGTTGGAGTTAGCCACTGGGCTGCTTTGGCAGTAAATTGGTGAAATAATTAGACATATCCTTAGAAGGGTGTAGTTCACTAGGGAAGTGATTGCCCATTTGGGGGTCCTATGTGCCAAGGAGCAGGAAGGCACCTATCTGCATACTGTACTCATGTGCTGGGGAAACATTTGTGTTTTTATTTTCATTTGTTCCCTATGTGTAGTTTTTCCCAATTTTCATTTATAATAATGATAATAATATATATATATGCACCAGACATTTTATAATCATTTTTTCTTTGACACACTCCTGTGGCAAGGATCCCATTTGGCAACTTAGCAATTACCAGAATATTTTGAAAATATCATATTCATTACCATTACTGATAAATTAGAAATAATACTGTATCAGAGATAGGTGATAATTATTTGTTCCTATGCTCTGAAACTCTGGCCATTCTGTCTCATTATTGCCACCTTTCGATACACTACCGAACAGGTTGATTTCTGGATCTTGAAGCGCTCTTTGTTTTCCCTCCGAATATCATGTTGGAATTTGAAAGAACAGTGGGCCTTTTGGTTCTCTGCATTCCACTGGGACCCTTCCAACTCCAGCTCATTAGAAACACCCCCGAGTCTGAGGACTAGCTATGATGTCATATGTCATAGCAATGAAGTAATTGTGGCAGGCCAAGGCAAAGAACAATTTAATTTTTGCTATTTTGGAGAAATGTTTCGTATTGTTTCAAATGTAACTTCCACCTTCCAGGAAAAAGTTATTGCATGTAGATTCCCAGGGTCAAAAGCACAAGTGAAAACTTGTTGAGTGGTGTCAACCTGGAAAGCATCGAAGAGACGTTTGTGTAGATGACCACTCTCTCTTGGTTTGGCTCAATCTTTCTGTCCCTTTCAGATGTGTCTAATATCCAAAATCTTATTCTGTATGAGAGTGAGAAGGCTGCAAGAATTCTGTGGGAAGCTCTATCTTTTTTAACTACAAAAGAGAGGAGTCATCATATCTTGTATACTGACTATAGCTGGCCCTTTTACAGGCCATGTAGGAGAGAAATTTGCTGACCTGGAATAGATATACTTCTCTAAGTTTATAGCAAATAAAATGTTGCCATTAAATAATATTAGCCTGTATTACATTTTTGAGAAAAGCAAGTCAAGTAACTTTTTACTCTCAAATTGCTTTTATCCTCAGAATATATTGAAAATAATTTATTTTAATGAAAATGCTTTGTATACCTTAACTCATTCTTCCAAACAATGAAATAAGCCAGTACTTCTCAAACTAATGAAATAAAACTTTTTTACAGTCCTGTTCAGAATACAGGAGGAGACCTGCTCATCTCTGATCACAATCTAAATACTTTAAACAGATGGCATAAAGTAAGGTAAAGAAAGTTCCAACATCTGGTAAGGAGAGTATCAACAAAAGTCTTTCCCCTTATCTCCTTTTTGACTCTTCTTAGATTTAGGGTTTGTGAAAAGATGATTTGTGAAACATTGTTTGCTTTGCTTTTTTCCTGAAAAATCATCCATTTGGGAGAATGAGTTAAGATGCATTTAGAATAAGTTCTTTTCAATATATTCACTAAAGTCTATCTGACGATAAAAGCAACTTGAGAGTAAAAAGTTCCTTCAGTTGCTTTTCTCAAAAATGGAACACATTTCATCATATCTTTATCAGGGTGTATGACCCACAAAAAACAACAGCATTATTTATTATTATATATGGATGAAAAACTTTATAATACCATACATTGGGAATAAGTGAATATAAAGACAAAAACTTTACCTAGCACATGAGAATATAATGGAAGTGACACTTCCATGCTTAGAAACCTACTTTCTAAATTTCAGAATAAACTTTGACTCTCTATTTTGTTATACTTATACTCAATCAACTGTTAATTCCTGCAGAGAAGCAGAGTATTAGTTAGATTTTTGCTGCAATAATACCATGTAAGAAAAAAACACCAGATTCCCAGTGGCTTCCACTTAATACACCTATTTCTTGCTCATAGATCTAGGATAGTTTGGAGATAGAAACAGCAAGAAAAAGAAAACTGCTCTTTCACTGAAAACTTGACAATGCTGAAGAAGAAGTGCAAAATCATGCCACAAAAAACAAGAAAAACAAAATCAGGCCAGAATCCCTTGGTGTGCCATCCTAATTATGGCTATTTCCTTGGAGTTGCCCTGGTTTTCAATGCCTTTCAATAGCTACTTCCTTCATCCTCTTGTGTGTCAAATATTAAGCTGAAATCTGGGTATAGATGTTACACCTAAAATAAAACTCAGCATCTTTACCATTGCCTGCCTTTTTAACATCTCAATGCCTACCAAATCTGTCATTCCCTTAATTTCACTAATTTGAGTGTTTTAACCAAAATTTCAAACCACCTTGACAACCTTCTTGTTTTTCATTCCCCTAACTCAACAGTGTGTTTAGAGTCAGCTTTACCATCCTGCACACACAGTTCCCTTCCTCCTCCTTGTCCCCCTATTTTTAATGAACACAAGTCACTCTCCCTTTCCCTGCCTAGTTCAGTTCAGTTCAGGTCATTTTTATCTCTTTACTGGAATAATGCAATTGTTTCTTAACTGGGCCCTTTGTTTCCAGGCTCTCCTAATGTTTTGTGTGTTCTAACCATGCTACAAGAGTTCCTATAGGATCAGTCAAATTCTCAGATGTTTATATAGAGGTTCCTAAAACTTTGGCTCCACCTGAATTTCAGAACCATTTAACAACTTTTTGATACCACATTAAAAATAGTCCCTGTCATCCACTAGGTCACAATATAAATGCAGAGACAGACACATAAATAAAAAGAAATCACATTGCTTATATGTTCTAATGGATACACTGGTTAAACACATGGATCAACAACTTTTTATTTTAATGTTTATATATTCATTTGAATACTAATGAATTCTTTTAAAATCTGTTCTAAAAAATTGACTAGCCTATCAAAGCCATAGTTTCTTAGACTGTCATTGCATAGAAAGAAACATAAGTAAGAAGCAATGTTAGGAGTGAATCAATTTTTAACATATTAAATTAATAATGACAAAGATAAACAAACATGCAAAATTTGAAAAGGTGATGGGAAAATGATTGAAGTTTGGCAATTGATCTACTAATGGCTGTATGGGAGAAAGGATGGAAAAATGGGAGATAAATCTTGAAAGACAAGTTGGGACACATTTTGGCTGGGGGAGGAGTACTTTGAATGTCAGACGGATTTTTAGTCATTTTTCCCTCCCCAATGGAAGGTCATCACAAATCCATGATGAAAAGAGATAAATGTATCACTTAGTTTTTGCTGATTAGCAAACTGTCCAAAAAAGTTAGTTGTTTAAAATAACTAATTATTTAGCTCTTGATTCTGAGGGTCTGTAGTTTGGGCTGGGCTCAGCTGGGTGGTTCTTCTGGACTTGGCCGTGCTCACTCATGTGTCTGCAATCAGTTTGGGGCACAGTTTAGGTCTAGGATGGCATCAGCTGGGAGAGCTTATTTCTGTTCTCTGTGGTCTCTTATCTTCCAGTGGGCCAGTGTGGGCTTTGTTCACTTGGAGATTACAGGATTCCAAAAGAGAGAATAGAAGTAAGCAATGCTTCCTGATGCTCAAGCTTGGCGCTCACACTCATTTTTGCCACATCACTTTGGCCAAAGCAAGTTACAAACCCAGTACAGATTCAAAAGATATGGAAACAGACTCTCCTCTTGAAGACGAGAACTGCGAAATTACATTTTGAAAGGATGTGACTCTAGAGAGGAGTGAAGGATTGTGTTAAAAAATAATACACAATTGGTTTTATGTTTTAGGATGATTCATTAATTACAGATTAACTGCCAAGCAGATTATAGAATTAAAGGGATTAAGTGAGATTGGAGGGAGGTTGACCATGGAGAAGGATATTATAATAGGGTAGGGAAAAATAGTGTGAGTCTGAACTAGGACATTGGGGGTATAAAGGATTTATGAGGTATTAGAAAGGAGAATCTCAGGATTTGGCCATGGAGACCTAAGGAGGATTATGGTGCAGTGCAGGGCAAGGGGGGGAAGTTATGGGATGGTGATGGCATTAGCCAAGATGAGGAACAGGAGGACAGGTATGACTGGGATTGGTGGTAGGTGGAAGTGTTCAGATGCCAGCGGTCATCTATGTGGCTGTGGCTGTGTCCAGGAATAAATGTGAAATTTGGGTCTGGAGTTCAGTTCTAAAGAATAGAAATATAAACTTGAGAGTTATTCACATCCTGGTGTGCACTTGAAGCCATGGAATTGGACATGGTGCAAAAAGAGGATGCTCAGCCAAGCTGTCTTTGCACACAGTAGGTACCAAACAGGTATTTGTCTAGTCATAGCCAAATGAAGTGCAGTCTGCTCAACTGTGCAGTCTGCTCAACTCCTTCAATACCCAGGGTCAGGCCATTCTGGTTTCTTGATGAGATGATGTAATATTAGAAACTGTAATAAAAGTCAGTAGGAACTGAGCCTAATATTGAAGAACTTCAACTGTATGTGGGTTCCTGAACCATGCAGTCTCTCTATATCTCACTGAATTCTAACAGTAGCCCTGTAAGTTGGATGGTCTTATCACGCCTCATGGGTGAAGGGGCTGAGATTTAGAGGCTATCAGTGCTTCCAGAATTTTCCGGGTCATGGCACACATGGAACTTGATGCTGTTTGTCCTGCACACATGGAAATGGAGAATGCAAATATTGGCTTGAGGTTCTGGGTCCCAAGACCGACTGATCTGTCCCTATGGCTGAGGATGCCAATATCTTGGCATACATATAATCAATATGTGGCATGACAATGGGCCTCAGCCCACCTTTTGGGCATCTATGGGTTAAATCAGTTACCTAGAATATCAAAGCTAGTAAGTAGCAAATCTGTGATAAATATTCAGTTATACTTGACTCCAAAGTTTAGATTCTTTCCTCTACTTCATATTTTGACTCTGCCTGAGTTTTAAGATTAGTAGACTATTGGCATGGTTTATCATATGAAAGATATCCTGAGACATCATATAGATATATATCTATAGATATATGATGTCTTCAATGATATATATGATGTCTTTAATTCCAAAAGTTACTTCACTATTATGGGATACGCAAACACTGGGGATATTTCCCTGTTTTCTAATTTTTACAGGTATTCCTAAATGATATTAATTAAGACCATACAATATTGAAGGAATGAGATATTCATTTTCACTATCCAGTATATGGACTTCTAGATCTATATCTCAACAGTCAACATATATGTTTTGATGTTTCATCTTGTTTTATTTCTGAATATATTTTCATTTCAAAATGACCATTAGTTTAATTGTGATAAGCAAATAAATAATAAAAACAACTTCTCTGACTTTCATCCGTAAAATGGAGTAAAAGTTCCCATCTCATAGCGTTTAGGTGAGAATTAAGGTAATGGTCACAGAATACTTAATGTAGTTCCTGGCTTATAGTTACACTAGTAACTATGTAGCAGCAGTGATGGTGGTGATGGAGGTGATGGTATATGTGGTGACAGTGGTGGTGGAGGTCACAGGGGAAATCGAGGTGGTTCTGGTGCTGGTGAGTGGCAGAGTTAGTGGTAATGATGATAGAGGAGGTGGTAAAAGTGGTGAAGATGGTGGTGGAAGTGAAAGTGGAAGTAGTGGTGGTAGAGGTGATGGAAATGGTAATGGAGGAATTGGTGGATGAGGCAGTGGTGGAGGTGGTGGTAATGGGAGTAAAAGTAGAGGTGGATATGGATGTGGAGGTGGTTCCAGAGTTGTAGGTTACCTGAAGGTAATGGGGAGATGGTGAAGTGGTGGGAAATGATGGTAGAAGTGGAAGTATAGGCGTAGGTGGTGGAGATGGAGGTAGCAGTGGTGGTGGTGATAGTAGAAGACATTATGGCATAGGAGTTGGTGGAGCTGGTGATGGTGGTAAAGGTGATTTAAAGAAGATGGGATTCACTTGACCCTGACTTAACAAATGGTACCTCTCCTCCGTTCAATCCTGAAGACTGATATCATCTGAAATTCCAGCCTAAATTCCTATATGTTCTTTACTTCTCTGGCCTGTTGCCACCCTCACTGTTTAATTTTCCCTACTTCAAATCTACTGTGTGTTGGATAATTTTGTGTGAGTTTGTGGACTTATGATCAACGGTGAAAAATCCAACTTGTAGTCACTTGGCTCCTTGACACAGAGGTTCCTGTGGGTACATGATTGATTGATCCACCGTGCACAGGCAGCCCTTCTCTTGACCTTCCATCTTCACTACATGGTGGCAGTGTGACCCTGTGAAGGTGTCGGCCACCCGGCGGGTCCTGCCATTATCCTCCCTACATAAACGCACACAGCAAACCCAGCCGTAGAGCTGGAGTCTTTGCCTCCTGGTTTTCCTGTTTAATTGCTCGATTTTCTTCTTGAAACTGCTGCTTCCCCAGCTGCCTGAGGCGCTGACTTCTAGGTCAGTGATAAATTCCACCCTGTTGAGCCACATGAATCATTTCCTCCACTACTTTCAAAACAGCCTTTCTTGGACTGCGTCTTCCAGCCACGGGCTACACCGCTGGCAGCAGCATAGCCCACTCCTTTCTGGGCCTCAACTTCCTTTGCCAGTTCAGAAGGCCATGGCCCTGCAGCCCAGCACCACAAACCTGCCTCCATCCTGGGGACCTGTCAGGCTTCTCATGGTTCTGTACAAACCTGGTGTTCGTGCTTGCCTTCCACCCTTGAGAATCTACACCCTTGTTGAGCAATCTTGCATAGCCACAAGGCAGACCGAGCCCTGTGGCGGCTCTTCAATGTCTGAGTGACTCTGGAAAACATTTCTGATACCAAACTGTTGGCAGTGTACACGGCCAGGATCTAGGACTTTTTGGGAAGCGCCTTCTTTGTCCCAGTGAAGAGTGTTTTCTTGTTCAGACACTGGCTACTGGCTGAAGCTTTCCTTTCATCAGACCAACCTGGTTCAGCATTTTTGCATTCACTCAGCTTCCTTCTCTGACAGGCTCCTGGCCAATAGAATCACAGCTTCAAAGTATGGAAACAAAATGCATTTTACTCATTGTACCGCCCAAGAGGTTTTCAATAAAGCAGACAGATTCTACTTTGCCAAGTTGGTGTCATGACTTTCCAAAGATTTTGGTTAGATCGCAGCCTGCCAATGAAAACACGTGTTGTCGTCAAGTCCTCTTGCGGGCGTTCTCTCCCTCAGATGGAACCTCCCCCGTTATCATGTTTGGCCTCCAGAGGAGACAGACCAAAGCGCTTTGGACGGAGGCATGCAGATCCCTGGATATTAATATGATTCGTTTCTTCCATGCTTTCACTATTTCTGTCCTTCCCTTGGGAATAATAATAGCAGCTAATATTTATTGAGCATTTACCACGTGCCAGGCACCAAGCTAAATGCTTTCCCCAGATGATCCCATTTTGCATGCAACCAACTACATGGGGTAGGTACTGATCTTGTTATTCCTGTTTTATAGATGAGGAACAGAGGCACAGAGAAGTTGTGTTTTTTCCAAGATCGCACAACTGGTAAGGGATTGATTTGAGATTTGAATCCACTTAACCACTATAACAAATTGTCTCTAGGGGATGACAAGACATCTCTAGCTAAACAAGAGAAAACAGGCAAACAAAACCCTAGCTGGCAGTGATAGTTTCTTTAAGTGGGTGGAAAGGAGATCTCCTGGCCTTCCAGGCAAGGCATTGTATTTCTGTACATTGGAAAAAAGGAGATTCCCTCTATTCCAAATTTAAGATATTCTTTCAGCCATAGCTACAGGTCTGCAGACAGCACAGATGACTCTCCTTTCTGTTTGAGGATGTCCCTCTTTTGTTGCCAAAGTCTGCTGTGCTCACCCTCCTCTTAAAGATTTATAGTCTGTTCTGTGAGACTTTTCCTCCCTTCTCTCTTTCATGTCTTGTATGTTTAGACTTGTCCACATTGAGGAAGCATCAGAGAAGTCAGTTTCTTGAATCACTATACAGATGCCTGTTAGCAAGATCCATCTAGTAAAATCCAAGGGAAATGGGTTGTGGCTAAAATTCTCATCTCAGGATTTTATGAATTGATTTATTTATAGGCACAAATGGGTATTCAGTATATTAGGCAGGTAATGGCAGGAAGTTGCCTGTTACAGTTTCAAGCAGGCAAAGGTAAGGCAATAAAAAGTTGGTGTGAAATAGACAGACATTCCGGCATTTCACTTCTTGTTGGATGGATTTGAAACATATCCAGGGAATGTATCTGAAACGATTAGCATTTCTGGCACCACCTATAACAAACTGAGCAACTGCATTCTGTTCTGAGGCCCTTTAGATCTTGCAACAGGATACATGGGAAACATCTCAGAGAACACTGATGCCTTTTAGAGATGTTATCCAGGCTGCCTGGGATGCCAAAATCACCATTGGTATTCACGGCAGAGAGTGCAGCATTGTCACTGGTTCAGATCATTTTACAGAAGAGTATTATTCCTCATTCCATAGGCACCCCCTAGACACTTACACATGGGAGAACTTCACCATTTGAGCTGCAAAGAGGAACTTTGAAGTCGGTGACCTCAAAAAGCTTGCGTGAACCAGGAAAAGGTGGAGCTATTCTTCAGATAAGAAAAAAACATCAAAAGTTTGTGAAAAATCAAGATACAAAGAAGTCAACTGAGAACTAGGTTTTCCAATCATTGAAAAAGATAGTTAGTGTGTGTCTCTCTAGCTGGTAGCTAGAGGGAATGTCAGTTTGAAACCACCTCAATCCTGTTTATTTCCAAAACGTGAAAGAAAAAAAAAGAAAGCAAAAATTGACAAAAAAAAAAAAAAAAAAATCTCACAGAATAACAGATTTTAGGCAGCCTGACCTGGATGAGAGTATTTGGGAGATGTTAGCTCCAGCAAGAAGCCACAGTGGGGAGGTAATAATTTGATAGAAATATGGCTGCATTTGGACAGCTTCCAACCTCACGACAGTGGTCATCACTATCCTTTCCCCCTTGAGGGGAAGGAGGAATGGGCCTCCCGCAGGCTGTTTTTCCAAGATGCCAGGATGTTCAGTCATCTCCCTCATTAGAGAAATGTGCTTCTCTGATGGACAAAGACCTCAGAGTGACTTGGCTCCACATCTTCTACCACACAAAATGTCTATGTTTTGGACGAGAATCATGGACCAAGCCATGCTGAAGGCCTGACGAAACTGCCTGGCATTTCAGAACCTGTCCCTAGATAAGGAAGACTATTTTGTATATAGTGTTTTTCCTTAATGTGCAGATCACACCTCCTAAGTGACACCTTTGCTTATTGCCAACCTGAAGTCAATGCTATAAGAAAACACTAGCTTTCTGCTTTACAATTTTCTGTGGTGTCTGATGTCTACCACTACCTTTCCCATAGTAGGTACTCAATTAATATTAATCTGTTTGACTTTAATTAGAGGATACATAATACTTAGTGTCACAGTTTTCTGGTCATACTTTCAGGGATGTTTTGTGACGTTCTTACCACCTATAAATTCAAAGGGTCCAGTAGACTGTGAGATAATGTCTTGGAAAAGTAGATTTTCCTTGGGAGAAAATATATCTCTGAGAAAGTTCTCTTCAGGTTTTTGTACAACAAGAAAAGAACAATGGAGAAAAAACTGTATGAAACTTAGATATGGCACTCCATGAAAATGCACTGTGTGTCTACATTCTTCTATAGGAGAATTGATTGGAAATGTTAGCAGATAAAACTGTGGCCTCTATTCAGACTCCTGCTACCAAGATGTCAGAAAGTGAAATTTAAATATATTTGATGAAAATCAAACTTGTTATCACATACTATCCTGACAGGCAGTAATGAAGGGGGAGGTGATTAGATTTGACAGTAGAAAGGCAAGGGGAACCTAATGAAGGCCTTTAGGATTATTTTTTCCCTTCTCTGCATAGATTAGTGTCATTGGTATGCATTCTTTTTGTATGGGAGACTGAGCAAATGACAAAAGTGCATGGAGGGTGCAGTCATAAAAGTGAGATTGGAATCGCCCCATGGAGGCTGATCAGATATGCCTTGAGATGGTTTGACAAAAAGAAAGTGCTGCTTTAATTTACTATTTTTGTTTATTCTCAGAGCGGTGAATTCTCAGGGGTGACCCGTGAATTTAAGTGTTGATTTCAAGTGGTTTGCAAATAATTTTACAGTTTAAATAGAAACTTAAATTGTCAAAAAAGAGTTGAACACATTTGAAATCCCCAGAAATTCTGAAGAAGTTTGAATGGACTGAATACTAATTTTGTCAACTATTCCAATGAGAAACTAGAATGAGTTCCAAATAAGTGGCCACATGGAACAAAATGTGATCCTTCAGCAAACTCAGTGTTAGAAATTTTTATTTAAGTCATGATTTCTAAATTTAATTAGCTGTCTCTAAACAGGGTTGTTTTAAGATAGTTTATTCAATTGCTTTAAGCAGAAATAAACATTTATTTCATAGAAGTCTGATGATTATTCAACCTGTATTCCCTTGGCAGTTCCAAATTTAACTGTTGTGTCATGGTTTTCCCACCGACCATAAAAATGTCTCAGATAGTCTAATATTTTTTCATTCACGCTGTCTCACACATGTGGAAGAGTCTGAACCTCACATCCGGAAGCAGCAGGGCAGTAATTTCTCAGACCACATGTCTCATTGGGGAGAGATAGGAGCTCAAAGACAATGTTGCCATTCTGAGACCTCTTGACTGGAGAGGCAGAAAGGTGCGTATGTAGTGAAGAATGGAGTAACTGGTAGGCTGAACTCAAATTTTGTAAGAGCCATAGGGCTGAAGGGTCTTCAGTTACCATGTGTTCCATACATACTATAAAGCTGGAGGTTATGCACATACTGGAGAGCTACTCCAATTCAAGACTGGCTCTCAGATGCCACAGATCTGATTTGTAATGAAGAGGACCAGTCACCAAAGCATTGAGCAAGTGTTTGCTGAGCATATCCTACATGCCAGCCAATATTCAAGGCCCTTGGAGGTACAGGAACTGACAAAGCAAAGCCCCACTTTCATGGAGTCTATATTCTGATTGTGTAAAGCAAAGTAAATAAGCAAATAAAGGTAATATATCAAGTGATAAGAGTGCAATGAAGAAAATTAAAGCAGAGTAAGGGATTAGAGATTAGAGGTAGAACTACTTTAGATACAATGGTTAGAGAAGAACTTTCTAATGAGGTGACACTTGAGATGAAACCTAATGTAGTGAAGGAGGAAACCACATGGCTCTGTGAAGAGGAGGGACAAGAAAGAACCTAAAATCCAAGTTGGGGATATTGACCAATTCTAGGAAAACTGGTGTGGACTAAGCGAGGAGGAGAAGGGTAAGTGAGATTGTAGATTCCAGTTCAGATAGAGCCTGGTAGGATTCTATAGTGAATGTCATGAGAAGTTATGGGGGTAACCAGATAATTGGAGTTGTCATTTACCAAGAAGGGGGCATGGGCGGAATCCTGAGCTCACTTCTAGACTGGGTAAGTCTGAGGTGCCTATAAATTTCCAAGTGAGGTATTGAAGAGGCAATTTGATATGTAAGTTTGTAGTTCAGGGGAGAAGTCTGGGCTGGAAATGGACATTTCTAAGTCATCAACATGAAAATGGCACTTGAAGCCATGAGATTGGATGTAATCAAGTAAATAATGAAGGAATTCAGAAAGAAGATATCAGCCAGGTCTTGATACAGCTTTACCCCTAGACTACATACAGTGTTGGGAGGGCTACCACCCTCAGTCCTTATGCTAGTGCAGCTCCCTTCATCCCCTTACCACGTCCTTTCTGAGGAGGAGGAGTAGCCCGAGACACTGATTGGAATACATTTTACTATAAGTAGGCTTATCATGCTTTAAAAGCTACACATCCACAGACCACCTCTCTCTTCCACTGTCTCTCTTCCAAACGGTTTGTGTGGAAAGGTGGTCTTACCCCCTGACACTGATGAACCACATTTCCTCTCCTTGATGCTCTTCACTCCCACCTGGCAGCCTTGGCTGGAGTGATGGACTTAACCTTCGGAAAGTTGGTCTGGGCCAATCTGGTGATGCTTTCTTTTCCAGCTTTCCATGCTGAGTATTGACGGTGTTCAGCTATCCTTGTGCCACAGCTGGTTGGGTAACTGGCTTGGTGCTTCCTTTGCAAAATAAGCATTTCTGGATTCAAAGAAATAAAATAGGACTGCTCATGCAGGCCAAGAAACCCTGTATTGTGCAGTGCCGCTGGCGGCCTGCTCATGGCACATTCCCCTTTGTGGCGGTGGTTCATTATGCGTAGCACCCAGGGGTACTTCAGAGGGGAGGTGGGATGAAGGATGGGGTTCAGGTACCAAAACCTGAACAGAATTCTCTTTTTAAAGACACTGTTAGAAAAAGTGTGGTTTCCTGGACGTGATGAAACACCTTAAAGTAACACGTCTGTACATATCACGCAGTTTTGTAGATGCCTCTGCTCTTCCTCCCTGACTAGACTGGTTCCTTCAGGGCAGGGATTGTGCTTTGTCCACAGATGTATTCTCAGTGACTAACATGATCCCTGGCACATGGGAAGCTCTCAACAAGGCTTGTTGAATAAGGAAAGGAAATAGTGCCTTGGCATTATCTATGTTCTCTGAAAGGGGGCAGTATCATGTTCTCACAATGAGCCATTCCTTCCCCCGTTTCCCATGGCAGGAGAATTCACCTCTCCACCAATGATCCTTTTATTTCAAACTCTCTGGAGGTAAGTGGGGTTCTGAAGATCATTTGCCGCCTCAGCCTGGGAAGTTGGAAAAGTCCCTTGAGGCAGCCTTCCATCTCTTAAAACTCTGCAACAGGCTGCAATCTAGTGTGGGTTTGTGGCCTTCTACTGCACTGCATAAACTATGTGCAACCTCAGGGTGGTCACCTCACTGTCCCAGGAACCCCTGTGGACACTTGATCACATTCTTCTTTTGGGTAGGAAATTGGAGGTCCATCTTCTCCCTGCTCACCCCTCCTCTGTGGCTTAGTGCCAATGAATTCCCTAGCATATGACTTTCTTAGAACATCTATGGGGCTGTATCATTCATTTGGCACCAACTATTTGTCTCCTTTCCGTTGCTGTGATAGGCTAATACAGAGGTCCTCAAATTTTAGCATTCAAGAGAATCACCTGAAGGGCATGTTGAACCAGATTGCTGGGCCCCACCCCCAGAGTTTTCAATTCAGTAGATCTGGGGTGGGGCCTGAGAATTTGCACCTCTAGTAAGTTCTCAGGTGATGTTGCTGCTGCTGATCCAGGCACCACACTTTGCAAGCTCCTGGGCTAGTGGCTCTCAGTTCTGGCAGCACATTAGAAGCATTGCCTGGGTCTCAACCAAGACCAACGAAATCAGAATCACTGGGAGTGGGGCTCAGACCTTGGCAGGTGGAGCAGAAACCATCCCTGTCCTCTCCTGCAGTTACTACAGGTCTATAAAATAGGAGCTTTTGCCTTCTTGGCAGTATTGGGGAGAAACCCTACTCTGAGATGGTACTTTTAAAAAAATGCCAATCCTCCATACTCGTTTACAACGGTGGTTCTCAAAGTGTGGTTCCTGGAACAGCAGTTCAGCATCACGCTGGCCACACCCCAGACCTGCTGAGTCAGGAGCTCTGGCAGTGGAGTCCAGCGATCTGCAGTTAACAAGCTCTCCAAGTGACTCTGATGCACACTCAATTTCGAGAAATTTTGAGAACCTCTGCTCTATTGGGTGAGTAGGTGTTTTGGTAATTAAATCATTGATTCTCAATCATAGTGTTCAATAGAATCATGTGAGAAGCTTTTTAAATATATAGCAGCCCCAGCCTCAGATATTCTGATTTAATTGTCCTGAATGGGCATTCATAGTTTTCAAAACACCATGGTTGATTTTCCTGTGCAGCCAGGGTTAAGAAGAACTGAGATAAATATTGCTTGTAACAGATTGATCTAACCGTTTACAATGGCCCTGGCTCTATTTACCCATGAATGTATGAAGTCTTCTGGCTGACCAAATTTGTTATAATTGAACATAAGCATCAGGGTCGCAGTTATGATCCCCAAGTCCTGTGAGAGTCCCACTATGTGTGGAGGACATCGATGTAAAGTAAGAATGCAAGTAACATCATAGAGCTATGAATATTTATAGGGTGGAAAGGGAAAGAGGGTGGGATAGGTTGGTTGCAAAAATGGTCACAATTATCTCTGCCTGTATCCACACCCCTTTGTAGTGTGACTCCGACAGCCCTCCCATCAAGAGACCAATCCCATTTCCCAATCCTTCAATCTGCACTGGTCATGTGCCTTGATTCCATCAGTACAATATGGCAGGAGTGTGGCAGACCAGGCCTCAAGAGACCTTGTGCACTTCTGTCCTTTCTTTGATCCTTCTGCTATTATGAGAACAAGCTAATGCTAGACTCCTGGAAGAAAAAAGACAATAGGGATTAATCCATGTTGTTGCATATGTCAGAACTTCTTTCCTTTTTTACAGCTGAATTTGAGTGAAATAAGCCATACACCAAAGGACAAATATTGTATGATCTCACTGATATGAAATAATTAGAATAAGCAAACTCATAGAGTTGGAATCTAGGATATAGGTTACCAGGGGACACGGTCAAGGTAGGGAATAGGGAGCTAAGACTTAAAATGTACAATCTTCCTAGTTGGAACCATGGGAATGTTTTGGCAATGGATGGTGGTGATGGTAGCTCAACATTGTGAGTGTAATTAATAGCATTGAAATAGATATCTGAATGTAATTAAAAGGGGAAATGTTAGTTTGTATATATGGCAATAGAATAAAAATGCTTTTTAAAAATCCATGGAGCTGCACTATATGAACAGTGAAACTAAGCAAAAGCATGGACTATAGTTAACAGTACAATTATCAAAATGTACTTTCCTCATTTGTAGCAACGGTTCTAGACCAATGCAAGGTGTTAATAATAGGGCGGTATGTGGAAATCCGGTATTTTATGTATAATTTCCTTGAAACCCACAACTTCTCAAAAAAATAAAACAACCCTCAAAAAACAAAACTAAAACCACATGGAGCAGAGTGGAGTCCCAGCCGCAGCCGTCCTATGTTAGCAGTCCCTTAAGCTCACCCATCAACTGACATGGGCACATGAGGAGTCCCAGATGAGACCAAAAGAGTCACCTGGCTGAGCCCAGCCCAAAGTACTGACCAACAGAATCATGAGCTAAATAAATGATCATTGCTTGAAGTCACCAAATTTTGGGTAGATTTTAAGGCAGCAAAACCTAATGAATACAGAAGGTTTAAAAAGAACTCAGGTGTTCCTAACCTGGGCTGGAGGAAGTGACCAGAAGACTTAGCAGTTTACTAACAGCAGCAAGCGGGAAGGTGAGAAGGTTAGTGTGCAGCGCCTGAAAGCAGACATGCTTGATAGGAAGGCATACCAAAATGAAAGCCTTTTAAAAATACATGTCTCACCCAATAATTTTTATGGACATTAGTATTTTTTGTCAACATAGGTGGGGATAGGGTGGAGATTTGGGGGTTCACAGGGGAGGGTGGCCCTAGTTCACTTAGGTGGTAGAAAACCGGAAGCACCAAGAGGGGAGAAGTGACTACAGCGTTAGGTTAGCAAACTTCAAAGCTACATAAAAGGGGTCAATGTCATGTTTTTCAAATGGGTCATACTCTTGGTTGGGAATGGACATCCAATGAAAGAGTCACATCAATTTTCCAAGTCCTTCAATCTTGTCTCCAACTATAGGGCATGCTTCCTTGTGCATTATGGCAGCTGTTTGCATTGTCAAGGTATATGTGACATATTTGCATTATTTTCTCATGGAGAAAGTCTGTAGCTCTCAAGGAGATTATTGAAAGCCACCTCTTCCTGTCCCAAGTTAAGAATCCCTAATCCTAAAAAAGATTAACAAACAAAATTCAAAGTGCCCATGCAGAATGATAAATATGTAGAGTGCAGACAAATGCTTTAAGGATTTAGAGGAGTGAATGCCTCTCAGGCCACTTGAGCTACCATTTACAAACACCGTGTATCAGATATTTTATGAGTGTCATTTCACTGACTCCTCAAAAATGCTCTACAAGGTAGCTGCTGGTATCTTCATTTTACAGATGAGGGCACTAAGGCTGAAAATTATGGGGCTGTTGAATGATTTAGGGTATTTTGATAGTAAGCAACAGAAAGGTCAATGCTGTCTTAAACAGTACAAGGGATTAGTTCATGTAATTGGAATATGGTGAGGGAGAACAGGCTTCAATTATGGTTTGATCAGGCCTTTAACTACTTTTCTTTGAGATTAAGTTCAGCCTTTATCCTTGTGTTGGTTTTGCCTTCTGGCTGGTTTATTTTATGCTAGCTGCAAAGAGCTCTAAGCCTATGAACTGCACACCACACTTTAAGAAGAGGAAACAATGAATGTACAAAAGGCTTAAGCTTTACCTGGATTGAACAAACTTAGGTCACATGTCCACTTCTAAATCAATCACCGGGGCTATAAAAAAGCCATATGCTAACTGCCTTGGGCCTGGGTTATATCCACCCCTAAAAGTCACTATGGCAAGGAGATCAAATTATACTGAGCTGGCTTAAACACTCAAGGATCACTCCTCATAGAATGGACAGGGACATTTTCATCCAAAATCCTTAGCTCCCACACAATGGCAGAGAGAAGGAACAGATGCCAGTAATAGCCATCTTGGCTGGCAGGTGGAGAAAATAGCATTTGAACCTTTTTTTTCCTCTAACTCCAACCCCATGTTCTTTCCCTTATGCACACCCTGTCTGCACCCAGGAAGTGGGAATTGAGTTGGGCCTATAAGGATAGGCAAAGGGAGGTGATCTTAAAATATTCACTGACTTGTGCGAGCTTCTGAGGTTTGGGAATGAAAAGCACAATTGTATGTGAACTCAGGATTAACAGTAAGGGTTGTCCCTTCCCCTACTGGTGGAGTTATTAGAAGACTAGCAGTCATTTTGTTCCACTATCCTGACAATTCAGGGAATTTTCGTAGACAGCAGTTTTTGTAAAGGAGGGGTTAAAATGACTTCTCAGACGTTGACTGTCCATCTCTAATAAGGCGTGTTAGCAGAAGGAAGACAAAGCTACGATTCAGCTGCTAGGTCTTGATGATGTCATAAACACTTATGACAGCAGTAGAACTTTAAGATTGAATTACCTTCTTTGTACCCACTGAAGGAGCGGGCCTTGCTGTGTATAACACATTGTGTAAGCTAAACAGAGTTTGCCGGTTTTCACATGGCACATGGGAAGAAGGGGAACTTGATCTGTGAACCCAGAAGATCATGAATCTGACAATTTAACCCCACAAATTGCTTTGGTCTCTGATATGAAATTCTCAAAAAAATTAACATGTGCTGACATTTCCCTAACCTACTCTTAAAGCATCATAGTTTGATCAGTGTATTGACAAGTCCCAAGTATAGCACTTCATTGTGTAACTAATAATGCTATGGTCCAAAATCATAAAGCCAGTTAATGATTCAAATGCATTAAAATGTATTGGTTGAAATGTACGTAATAGACAATGGGATTGAATCAAGCTTGATTCTTTTCTCGTAGAAATAGAACACTATGTAGGTGTATTATCAGTTGAATATTCCAGAAGTAGAAGACATGGACAGCTTATATGGGATTTGAGCTTTCAAGCCTAAAATACCAGATTTGCAAATCAGGAGGGCTGTGATGATAGATTACTAATGCCTCCAAAGCCAAGGAGAAAATTGGATTAAATTTAAAATAATAATTTAAAAAAATTTGGTCACCTTTTGATATTCTAATTTTTAGTTAATATAGGGGTATTTAAAAATAAGAATTTCTCTGGTTAGATGTTTTTCCAGACAAATTCAGGGTGACTAAGAAATTATGAGTCATGTTTTGCTTTAACTCACATACAAAGTTACTGAGAAGACACTTCAATCATCAAAACAGATCAAAATCTGTTTGAGTTAGAGTTTTGTAACTTTTTGATGAAACCTTTTTAAAAAGAGACTCATAAAAGCCATTTTGGCATACCTGTGGTTGTTTATAGTAGACTTGAATAGGAAATTAAATCCAATTTGGGGACAGTCCAAAGATTCATCCAGGGAAAACCCAAATTACCGCATGAAAAAACAAAAAAACAAAGAAAAAACCTTAGGTATTGACTACTGTCAGAGGCATTCAAAAAGGGAAAAACAAACAAAAATGAAATGCTTTATTAATTTAAATCATATAGACATGAGAAAAATCACTCATTAAAAGGCTGCTCTGCCGTTTAAGATTGATTTGCTGTATTAGCAGTGGTAAATTACTCAAGGGCTTGAAGCTGTCAAAAATAATGATCTTTTTAAAAATCAATAGTGGTTAGGCCTATTGCTTTGCCTGGTTAATTCTTATATACTATTAAAAATGCACTTAACGTGCTCAGGTGTGTGTAATGATCTTGTTCCCCTAAATATTCTAGACATTAAAAGAAAAAAAAATCATCTTATCAATTTTTGCCCTACTTTTGAATAAAGAAGTGATACCTAATATATTCATTATAGGGATGGTTTGATAGAGCCAATGTGCACTAAACTAGAAAACAATAAAAGTCTTTTGAATTTACATGGTCTTGCTATATTGTCTTTCACCTTTTCTGGGATATCTGTGGCTACCTCACACATGACACCTCCTCTTAGGATTACTTCTCCAATAAATTTTTCACAAAGGTAGACTTGTGGCTTGGGGTGAATCGAGCTGGCTAGCCTAAGCTTGGCTGAATGGTGCTGCCAACCCAAATCGATTGAACTTGTGAATTTTCTCCAGCCCACGATGCCTTATCTAGGATAAACGGAATGCAGAGGTTTTTAATAATGCATTTTCAAGCCTATTGCCCGAGGGCACTGATTCAAATCCCGCCTCTACCGAAGAGGTAAGTCCTGGAAAAATGTTGTTACAGACTGAGGGCTGTGTAGTCAATTATATGAAATGAGTTGGTGGTTTGAGTCAAGAAATCTGTTGACCAGAGTCCAACTCTTAAAAACCACCAATTGAATTTATCTTGGCAGTATCTTCAGAGGGCGACTTAACGCTGAGTGACTGGTCATCTTCTACTCTGATATTTCTTTTGGGGCTCCCATAAGAAAATTTGCTTTGTGGCTGACTCTGAGGCACCCACTGAGAAGAAATGAAAATACTTGCTTCCCTGATGTCAATTGTTAGAAGAGCATAATTAAACTGAAAATGCTTTATAAAGAAATCCTTGATCTTTAAAGATTTATACCAGTAGACTTTAGACAGAGCTCAGTTTTCCACAACTCCACAATGCTTTGGTTTTTTGTTTGGATTACCAGATCTTAGCGGAGGGTGGAGCAAATAAAATTTCAGGTCCCTAGATAAGCAGAAATCTAGCATTAAAGCAACAATGGGAATGAACTAATCTTTCCTAAAAATGTCACTTTGAATTTTAGAGATGGAAGGATGCTCAAAATGAAAAGAAGGCATCCGACATTTCATGGCAACCCTATAAGGCAGTTATTATTTTATTTAACTTCAGTGTATTTGAGTAAGGTCTTATAAGAAACAAAACTAGACTGAGATTTCCCCTTCTAAAATGCTCCTTTTGGGCGTGCTTCCTCACTTCAAACTTCCCTTCCTCCCTTCTTTCCTATCGCTCCTCCAATAAAAAAATAGACAAATTTCAGAATCATAGGCTAAAACACCAAAAACCAAACAGCAAAACTTGAAAGAGTTAAACCATTTGGCCATATTTGTTGAATATCAGCCCAAAGACATTCTGCTAGACAAGATAGGTTGATTCTTGTTGCAAGGAGCTTCCAGTCAAGTCCAGAGATCAGACCGCATTTTCTCTCTCTGAAAGTAGGACAGAGAATGAAGTTCACACTTAGGCTGCCTGTTTCAGGCCCCAATCAAGCTGAAGTTTCTACAATTACAAAGTCTGTCTTGTTCCTCGGGGTCGATCCGTTTATTTTTTTTTTAAGATTTATGTATTTAGTTCCACCCCACCCCCACCCCCACCCCCGTTGTTTTGTGCTCCCTGTCTGCTCTCTGTGTTCTTCTGAGTCTGCTTGTCTTCTCTTTAGGCAGCACGAGGAACCGATTCTGAGACTATTCAGAGTGGAAAGAGGCTGCCCAATCTCGCGCGCCACCTCAGCTCCCTGATCTGCATCTCTCATTGTCTCTCTTCTATGTCTCTTTTTGTTGCGTCATCTTGCTGCACCAGTTCTCTGCGCCAGCCAGCTTGCTTTTCACCAGGAAGCCCCAGGAATTGAACCCCGGACTTCCTACATGGTAGATGGGAGCCCAATGAATTGAGCCATATCCGCTTCCTGGAGTCTATTCATTTGAAAGTAGATGAACCCACCAAAGCCTGGGTGGCTCACTGGGTATGTGCAGGACATCAGTGACACTCGAGTGCAGGCAGAAAACAGTGAAGCTGAATCAGGGATGGAGAAGTAACTGCTCGGCCTAAAGCCCTTACATTTTTCTTAATTTTTTCTCTCTTAGATAATAGCCTTATACACACACACACACACACACACACACACACACACACACGGGCTAGGGGTCAGGGAGAGAGAGACATAAAATAAAGGGATAACTATTTGGATTTGTTTATTCTTTCAGAATAAAAATTTTTATAAGGAAATTTTTGATAGAGATGAAAAAATACATGGTAAGGTATATGTAGAAATATGGTAGGCTTATGGCATTCACAGCCCCAATTCCATAACCAGGCCCTTCCAAAGTTTTCCAAAGGTGTGTTTGTAGTTCTTCTTATAAGGGTGGAGTGTACTTTCCCACCCCGTTTGTCTTGCTTTGGCTAATAAAATGAAGTAGACATAGCCATATTTTTGCCTGGGTGTTGTTATGGCTCTGCCTCCATCATGAGAACATGCCAGCTGGCTAGAGGATGAGACATGTGGAGTACAAGTCACCCAATCATCTCAGCTGGGACCCAGGGCAAGTGAGTGAGCCCAGCCAAGATCAGCCGAGCTTTCTAGCTGATCCCAGCTGACCCCAGAAGCATGAGCAATAAACGTATTGCTAAGTACCACTGAGGTTATATGGCTGTTTGTTACATGGCATTGTAGTAATCACAGATAACCGATATAGAAAGTTACGAAGCATAAAAATAAAATGAACACCTGTGAACTCACCATCCAACTTACATCGTGTATATTAGCAGCCCATCCAAGCTCCCTGTATTCTTCTCCCCAATGCTCTTCCCATATCTCCACCCCAGTTTTACCTATTATTCTATCTTATGGTTTATTGCTATTTCCTTGCTCTTATTGATAGTTTATCTGCATATATTTGTATCCCTAAATAATATGTTGCTTGGTCTTTTTTTGGTCTTTAGAAAAGTGGTATCAAACTGTGTTTTTCTTCTGTGACATGTTTTATTCTCTCTCCATATAATTCTGAGATTCACTCATGTTGATATATGTAATGATAGGTCATTTGTTTTTCATGGTTGTATAGTATTCCACTATATGAATATACCACCATCTATTTATCCATCCTCCTCTCAATGTTTGTTTGTTCATGGAGACTCTCTTCTCTAAATTGTACTTCCTGGTGCCATCATAGGCTTTTCCTGCAAGCCTAAGCACTTATGTAATAATAACAATTAGCAGCAATTGCAGGCTCACCAAGGCAAGGTACCATGTCATGCTCTCTGCACATCTGTGTCATTTAATTCAAACAAATATCCAGTGACATAGATGCTATTCTTTCCTCAGTTCCAAAGATTAACAGGATACAAAACTAGTTTTTACATAGTCCATTTGGAAAGCTTTGAGAGTCATCTACACCAGATTTGCAGGACTGGGGGTAGGCCTCCTGCAATCGTCTTTGAGTTTCAATATATGTCTTCAGAAATACTGTTAGGATTTGTTTTGAAGACCCACAATTGCTAGGAAGGAAAATTAGAAACTAGAGTTTTATTAGAAAACAAAAGAAATGGTTAAGAACACGTTCTTCTTAGAGGAGATTTGGAAGGCTGGGCATAGGTAAAACTGGGAAGCAGAAAAGTAAAGTTTGCCCCTAATCTCACCCTCTTCTAGTCTAAGTGCCTAGTACCCATCTGTAGCCAATTAAATCCCCAGTACCTTGTATACAAGGCAGCCACAGCCTGGATGCTTCCTTCTTCACTGTAAAGAACCCCATTTTCCCAGCAAGAGGCACATCTATTAATGGCATTAATGGAGCCCTGTGGGTTAATTCACATCTATCTCACATTTTGTCCCCCTCCCCCACTTAATCCAGAGGCATAATTCACATGATGATAATAATAAATAAGGAATCATTTCAAGACAATTGACAAGGGTGGTATATTGGTCTGAGTCCCATTGAGAAACAGAAGGCATTCTCAAATGCTCAATAGTCTGAGAATGGTTTATTTACAAAGGGGCTGTTTAGGAGGGTGTAGGTGGGTGTAGGATAAGCACAGGCAGAATGAAGTAACCTGGGTTTAATAGTGTGTGATGACACTATACCTACCCTTCTGTTTGAAGGTATGAGGAGATAAGCCGTTACCTAAGCCCACAAATGAGAGTACTGTGGAGAAAGCTGCCTTAATGGGACAATGACATACAGCCTATGGACATAGCCAATCTGAAGTGACCTTGTAGGGAGGGAAGGAGCCAGGGGAGTAAATACCTTCCCTTGCCCACCTTCTTCCCTCCCATATCCTCCTGGGGTTCATCATTGGGAAAACCCAACTGGAAGCCAGTGGGCAAGGACTCTCTATACAGGCCAGTCTCCTGGGTACAGAGCAGTCTGGACGAGGGCAGAACATGGATCTGGAGGGCCAAGGTGATGATCTTTAGCACTTGGCCATTTGTCAGCAGGTAGGAATTTTGAAAGAACCCTCAAATGATGTGGTAGAGACTGCTACCTATTTCTCCTAATCTGGAAGCTGAACCCAATGCCATGGATTTTGGACAGTGAAGTTATGGCTACTAAACCTTTCACCATCTTTGAAGCTCACTTAGTTCATAATGCACAAAAAGCTATTGGACAATTTTAAGCTTAATGGAGTTACCCCCCACCCCTTAGCTTCTTTCTGGGTCCTGCTGTTCTTCTGAAGAATTGGCCAAATAAGCTAGAAAGTAACTCTAAATTAGTTTTTCTAATGTAATCTTTCATTAAAAACTCCTTTAACAAGCTCTGGTGGAAAAAGAGGCAAAATAAAAGTTTGTACATAGTCAAAAATTAACCAATTCATTCGTCTTTCTCCATAACAAACATTTATTGAGTATCTTGGTTTGCCAGGCTGCTATGACAAATACCACAGAATGGATTGGCTTAGCAACAAGAATTTATTGGCTCATGGTTTTGAGGTTAGAAGTCCAAAATCAAGATATCAGCAAGGCTTGCTTTCTCCTGGAATCTGCAGGGCTCTGGTGCTGGCTGCCTGCTTCGGGCTCTTTGGCTTGTAGATCTGCCTCTTGTCTCATGGCGATGCCTTCTCCTTTCATCTGCTCTTCCGGTTTTCCCCTCAATTCTGGCTCCTCTCGTGTTTCTTCTTGTGGCCTTCTCTGATTCTGGCTTCTGGTTTTCTTCTCTTTAAAAGGCCTCCAGCACTATGGCTTAAGATGGAGCCTGATTCAGTTAGCCACAACTCCACTAAAATAGCATCTTCAAAAGGTCTTATTTACAATGGGTGCACACACAGGGACACAAATTAAGACTGAGAACATATATTTTGGGGGGTACATAATTCAGTTTCTTGAGGATACACTGAGCATCTACTATGTGCAAGAAACTATGCTGGGGGCTATGTATAAAGAGTTTGTGGTCAGTGTCCTTGACCTCAAAGAGCTTATATTTGGGTTACGTGGTAGGGGGAGATATAATTTTAAGACATGAAACAATTATTTTAAAGTTTCAATTGCAAAGAGAAAATGAGAATGCTAGAGGGTAAGCTGAAAGGGCTCTGGAGTTACATTGGGGCCAAGCCAGCAAAAGTTTCCAGAAAGAAGGGGTGCCTGAGATGAATGTCTTAAGGGCAAATAGAATTTATTAGGTGAGGAACAGAAGAACATTCGAGGGAGAATAGATCTCGTATAAGACAGGGAAAAGTTGTAAGAATGGACTGTGAATTTAAAGGAAATGGTTAGAATGGAGGTTGCTCAGGATTGGATTGGGGCATGGAGCTGTTGATAGATGAGACTGAGGAGGTAGGTAAGAACCAATTTTGCAATATTGACCTGGCAACAGGAAGCCACTAAAGAATTCAAATAGGAAATGATATAAACCAATTTCCATTTTAAAAATTCAGTCTGACAGCTGTAAGGAGATTAACTGGAATTCAGAGAGACTGGAGACAGAGACTCGAGTCAGGAGAGAGAATTGAGAGATTTTAAGCAGCTATAATCAATTGGGAATCTTCATTGATTATTGGAAGACATGATGACTCTACCCTATGTCTATTCAATGCAATCTGATGGCTGGTGGTGACAGTCACTGAGGTGTGGGAAACCTCTCCTTCTTTGTCGAGGAGATGAGGTCAGTTTTGGACATTTGGGTTTGAGGTCTCACTGGGATATCCAGGTGGAGAGGTCCAGGATGTTAGAAATCTAGGCATGGAGATAAGATTGGAGACATAGATTGAATAGTGGCCTTCAATTTTTCAAGCTATGTCTGAAAGATTAAAACTTAATGGTATCATAAACCTGAAGTAAACTTTCCATCTGTTGGTAGTGGCAGAACCAAAGCCAAGTGCAATGTTTAATCCTATCATTTTCTTTTACCCAAACCAAGCCTGATCAAGAAATCTTTCCAGTTCCATTTGTAAGAAGTGGTGGATAAGTGACAGGGAGGGGGAGTAGAGAAAAATGATGATTGTACTTTCTTGACAAATGGGACTATATATTCTTTAAAATGAAAAATCTAGAATAACACTTTCCCTTAAGGAAATTTAGAAATTAAGTGTTCTAATGAGCAAACATACAAATATAAGATGATAAATAATTGGGTTTCTATTAAGTAGATAAGTAAATAATATTAACCATCATGGACCAAATATTGAGTATGAGTCAGCACAACTGAGTGGCTGTTACTATTGAGCTGAAGCCAGAGATTAAATTTCAAAATATGAATTAGGAAATGTAAGTCATGGTTAAAAGCCACATGTCCAAGTACCATGTAAAGTTCAGAGGTGTTGGCAGGCATCCAAAAGTTAAATGAAATGTTTTCAAAAATTCAGGATGCCATAATATTCAAAGGTAATATTTGAGGTTGAGTTATGGGTACCATATAATATCAGCTAATACCTGCTGCTGATTCTAGTTGCCTAGTTAGTAGCCTGCCTGTGAAATAAACTAGTTTTTAGGAGCTTTGCCATTAAAGCTGACCAAGTTTTATAGGCTAAACCTTTGTCTCTTCCCATGTACTTACCACCATCTATTTTAATTCTAGGTATCTTGCATATAAGATCTTTACTTGACTTATTTTAGTGCTTATTTTGAGTTGAATTGATCAACTTGGTATTGTAAACTTATGTTAATAATTAAGGACAAATTGGATATAAACTAATACAAATTCTTACTAAAGAAAAACTGTTGTTTTTATTTCACAAATATCCTTCATATTAACCCAATAAACCATGCAAACTTTTAGAGCCATCATAATCTATCACATAAAATGTCTATTATTATTTTGGAAGGTTTTAAAATGTGTATTAACTTAAGATTGTAATGGGTGCCACTGAATTACTTTATACCACCTCATCAAAACCTTTTAATATAGTAAGAAAATGTAATGTGCTCACAACTAAATGTTAGAAGTTTGTAGACATGCCAACTGGAAAACATTATTCTTTACCATTTACCATTTTACCAGTTACCAAAATAGGAGAAAAAAATTCTTCAAGGATCTTGATACTAACTGAACAAAGCATGATGAGAATTTTCCAAGTTCTATCACATCTTTCTGTGAGTAACATTATGACTAAGGCTGTCCATATGAGCAAACTAGTTTCAAGAATTATTCTTTATTAAAGAGAAGGAAAGTGTTGGCTTCATTCTCTACGTGATGGTAAAAAGCTGGTTTAATGGGATTTTAAGGCCGTTGTTTGTGAGCCATACCCACATCTCTTCCTATTGAAGCTATTGCTCCATCAAATGTTGCCAGGCTAAGATGCTAAAATCCATGTGTTATATAGAAATTTCTATTAAAATGATATTGCTGTATTCCACTTATTTTAGCAATTGTTCATTGAAAATTAATTATGTGTTTAGAATTATTATAACTCCAAGCACTGGCAAGCATATATAACTGCTAAGCTCTGGTGATAATGAGTTTAAAGCCAAGAGAACAAAGAGAGCTATGAAAAGTTGAAAAAAAAAAAGGATAAAACCATATAGAAGAAAAATGGCATGAAAGACCATCTAGTTACATGAGAAAATAGATCATACTCACTTTTTCCTTCCAGGTCTTAACTAAATTTCTGATTGTTATAAACTTAAATATATTAATGTTTAGAGAACCCATTCAAAAGATCTCTACAATTGATCTTTCTATGAAGGGTGTTTGTTACATCATACACTTTTCTTTCCGAAAGAACCATCAGCAGTGCTGACTGAGAGACAATCGATGGCACTGGTTTCTGAAGATGATTGATATTGATATATGTACTTTTGCATAAGCTTCCAAGCAGACACTTGGTGCACTTGAGCGTGACTTTGATGGTGTAAGTTTTCCTTTTTCCTTGCCCTTTCCTCTTACAAAACTTACCCATAGCTTGCTTGCTCTCTCTTTTTCTCCCTCAATTATTATTACCTTCATTTTGGGGGTAGGGGAAGGATTTGCTTCAAGTTTTTATCCATGCTTCAGAGCAGAACACAGCTCACAATGGCTTCATGTTGTACTTGTTGAACAAAGTCATTTACTTATGGTTGTTTCCTGAATATGAGACGACTGGTAATAAAAAGGGAGAATCAATGGACCATGCCAGTGCCTGCCAAGGCTACTGGGACCCGGTGTGGTCCCTGCTGTACCTCAGCTGGCGCTCCAAGACTGGGGCATCTCAGGAGAGGCGTGCCGTGTTTATCTAGAGTAGCTGACTCAGGTCCAGTCAGGCCCCTACTCGGTTGTACATAGAGGGGTATGAGGAACTCTCTAACCATGTAACCACCTTGAGGCAAACTCAGAGGGCTAAACCACAGTCTAGAACAACGAGAAGTAACCTTTTTGTAGCGTAGAATAATTGTCCGAGTGCTTTTATTTTGTTGATCTTTGTGATAGCCTTTTGAAATGGGTGTTATTACCTTCTCCATTTTATAGGTGAGAATGAGTCACTGAGATATTAGGCAGCCTTACCAAAGCCACTTAACTACATAGGCTTCAACCACTCATCCTTCTTCTGTATTGTCAGTGGGTTTTGGTGGAAATACAAATTTGCTCTTTGTCAGAATTATGGTCAAAATAGCTAGCAACATTTAATTAAAAAACAAAACAAAATAACCTTAGCATCTGCATGGAGCATCACATAGCTGAGCTAAAAGAAAGCCAACTGCACAAAAGTCATCTTATTTATATGCTGTCTAATCCAAGATGGTACCATTGCTTCTAGCCAAGTCTTCCAGTGGGAGTGAGCCGTTATGAACACCTAGTGGGGTTTTAACAAAGGAGTTTTAATTCCACATGCATTCTTTTTAGAGCATAATCCTTTGGGGTAATTTTAGGCATATGCCAACTCAAGTGGAAAATGAAAAATTAAACCAGATACCTGGATATTTCTAAATATGTTTGGAATGAAATAGACCTATGTTGAGTATGCCTACATGTAGATGATGCTTGTAGCCTTGGGATATACCCTGTGATCCAATTTCAAGTTAAAGGATTAGAAATTTGTCATGTCTCAAATATATCCAAATATTGACTTTATCATGGAGGTAAAGTAGTGCTAATTTCCTCATTAACATTCTTGTAGTCAGTAAAGTAGATAATCTAACGTGAATGAATGTATTTTTTTTCTCACGAGTCTTAGTAAAGGTGTTTTAATTTAAAATAAAAAAACTCCACAAAAAAAGTTTAAATATCTTTGTGTTTCCTGATTTAGTCTTTGCAAGTAAAATTTGCTCATTATTGATGTAGACAAAACATTATAATGAGTGATGGAATTTTTGCTCTTCATTTAAATATCTTATTAATACCTAGACACAAAACATCATTGTCCTGTCTCATACAGAAACTCCAAGTTTATTTTGTTTGAAAAATGGGAAAATCAACTCCTGTTTCGACCTCCTCTTTGTTGTTCTAGCTGTGTGTCATTGACACTGGCATGACTTGTCATGGGAAGGTGTAATGAGGCAAGACTGGGATTGTAACAATTATTAACATACAAATATGTGATTGCAAAGTGAATGCAGGCTAGAGTGACACTTCTAAGAACCTCAGGAAATAGTGCTGTTATTTGAACTATTTATTTTACTAATTTGATTTGATGAATATGGGAGAAATTAATAACCTTTAAATATAAAAAGTGACCTAATGTTATTAATTGGGCATTTCATATGAGTTGATAGATTGGAGCTCTCTTTCATTCTCTTTTTTCCTTAGTGGTAATTTAGTTAGCTGGGAAAGCTTGGGCCCAGTGCAGCATCTGGTTTTCAGTGATATCCTGCTGGTCTTATCCAATTTTCCAGCTGGGAGCATGAGGCACAGGGAGGTCGAATGACTTGCCTAAAGGTCATCTGGTAGCTCAACTGGGATTATAACTCAGAATCTTTCTGATTTTCCCATCCTTTGCTCACTGGACCACAAAACTCCCTTGATCCCATCTTCTCAAGCTTGCCTGAACAGGAAGCAAATGTTTAAGTCTGGAAGAAAAATTCCAAATTAAATACTGGCCACTGTCATCGTATTAAAAAAATGTGTTAATAAACTTCCACTGGCATGACTCTAGAGGAATATGTTGTTTTCAGTCTAACACATGAGAACATTTCTTTCCATGGGAGTGTAGTCTCTTCCCAAGTGGTCACGTTGGGAAGGTTCATACGTATTGCTCAGATGCTGCTTTTGGTCAAAACATTTTGGGAACTTCTATGACTTGATGCTTGTGGCAGGAGAATGCAACTGTTTGGACATGTGGTCTGGTAGTTCCTTGTTCAATGTATTCAGGCACATTGCACTTGACCCACCGAGTCTGATGAAACCACCTGGCTCATCCTACCTTAGACCTTTTAGCCTTGCTAGTCTGGAATGCTGTCCCTTTTTCATCATCATAATTTTCTTAGCAGAAATGGTACTTTCACAGAGTGTGACCTGCCCTAACCTCCTGATATAATGGCTTTCTTGATCTGATCTCCTTGTTTTTTTCTTCATTTCCTTTGAAATTTTTATTGATTTTGTTGCCTGTTTTTTGTCTCCTTACCCTGAGCATTGGAGTCTAATCTACCTTGCCCAATACCATATTCTAGACAATGCTTGATATGTAGAAAGAGCTCAGCAAACTTTTGTTGAAAGAATGAATGGCCATTCCTGATGAAAGAAGGCCTCTCTTCTCCTTTTTTATTATCATTCAAAAGGGATGCCCATGGGGCAGTGCAGGCGGGCGTGTGGGGATGACCCTTAACCAGCCAGCCAGATCAGGTGGATTACCCCCAAAGGTCAATGGGAAGACAGATGACAGCTGTCCCTGTCAGATCACCCTCTCATCCATAGCTTCAGCCTTGGGATTGCCCTCAGGCTTGGCTTATGATCAGCTGAGAAAATCGGTCTTGTTATATTCACAGTCATGCTTCATCTTTAATCCAAATTTGCACCGCCCACTTTCATCACCCTCACTCTAACACAATTCATATTCGGTAATGTGTGGTCATTTCCAGAAGTCAAATCCAGACTCAAGGACTGACTAATAGGTAGAATATTGGAAAGAATATCTCATACCTGGAAAGGAATTCCCAAAGTTTTTGTATCAATGGCCAGAATATGCTGGAATCACCAGGCTGATGATTTTAAATGAATGAGGATTGTTAAAATGTTTCAAAGTTTTTAAGAATTCAGCCAGATTATTTTCCAGACTTGTTATATACACTTATTCATGACTTTGGAGAAGAAATGAAACTGTGCTACATAAATGCCTGTTGCTGGTGACTCTGTGGATAAGTTTCTCTGCATTTACAATCGAATGGTTTAGTCATCGTCATAGATGAGATGGGATGATGAAGTGACTTCCTCAAGAGGAGCTTCTGAGTTATTCTGGCATCTCAGTGATTGCCTGGCTGCAGGCATTACAAGGAAGGGCCCAAGCACCTGCTTATCCTCTTCTGTTTGCTGAGAGTGTTCTTTGGCAGTCAGCCCTGGAGGGACTGGCCATTTTGCTACCCACCATGTAAAACTCTGGAAAGTCACCGCCTGCTATTTGGTGTGACTGTTTGGAGACCTAGCTGATGTGATCTCAGGTAGTAAGCTCCTTACAAGGAGTACTCTGGGGACATTTTGAGGTTAATGTTGGGGAGGGGTGGTGGCAGGGTAGCACAAGGCACCTGTAGTAACATGTTTAGGATCTTCTGTTGCACTTATGAAACTTTTGGTGAGTTTTTCATTGATTTACTCTCAACCTTCCATCTTGGCTAACAGCTGTCTAGATCAGAGATATAGATGAATGGTTGTCACTATCACACTGACTCCTGAACTCCCATGACAATTTATAGCTGAAAGAATGAAGTTGAGGTCAAATTCATGTTATTAATAAAAGGAAGCATATCTTAATAAACCACTAGAACAGAAATAAACATTGAAATTGACTTTATCCTCTATCTGCATATTTCAGGACCAAAACTTTAAGGGTTCTTCTCAAATTATTTGATACAATTCTCCAGACGTACTATACTCCTTTGTACTGAAAAGTACGGTGAAGAATTCATTGGCTTCTTGAATGGTCCAGGATTATCTTGGCTTCTAACAATCATTTTTGTTTTTATCATTAGGAAAGAATTAGACTGTGCTTATACTTTTCCTGAAAAATCAGAAAATCTCTCATTTGTAGGGATGGGATTGAGCAAATGGGATATCCAATTAAGGCACTTCTTTGTTTTGAGCCAACAGAAATGGGATCTTTTCTTCTTTTTCACAACTGATATTAAAGAACGCCCAAAGTTCAGGCCCTCCAGAGAGTCATACAATTTGAGTCATTAAGCTGATGATGGCAAACCTATTTGGGGATTGTTTAAAAACAGATGCAAATGCCCATGTTCAGAAAATAAACCCTAGACACAATTCAAACAGAACACACTAGTGAGTATAGTACAGCTGCAAAGAAAGGAAGATTTCTTCAGACTTTTTTCAATTATTACCACTTGGATTTCACACTCTAATTTCTTCCTGAGGATGTGCCATGTGATCCTTCAATCTTTTCAAAACTACTGCCTCTGGAGAAGGAATTGTTAACTTCTCATAGAAGTTGACATCTATTTTTACTTTCCATTCAGATCAGTGATTCTCTGGGCCAGTTTCCTATAATTGATTGTGCTAATATGAGAAGGAATCTAAGCTTGGGGGAAGGATATATGAACAGTGCTATGGAATGATGGCCAAATCAAACCACCAAGTGGGTATGCTCATTCAGTGCCTGATTGATGAAACACACTGCAAGATATTGTGAGAAATTTCCTTTTGCATTGCTTTAGGAGTAAACAACATCAGTCCTTGGGACATATTTTTTATTATCTTTTCCTAAAAAAAAGGAAACCATTTTTTTTAAGGTAGGACATTTTAGTTTCATTTGAGTTTCTAAAGAATAATCAGGGGATATGACTGAAAAGGATAAGAAAAATGGAATTCCTGGTGGTCTGATTCCTCATTCACTTATTCATTCATTCAACAATATTTGTTAATCACCTACTATGTGCTAGGTAGGGGTATTACATTATTCAGAGACCAAATGGTGAATACGGAATTATTTGGGGATGCCATTCTTTATTGGAACCAGGACTAACAACAATTATGGCATAGGTATATCTAGAACTTTAATGTGGAATGGGCCCCAATTCCAGCCCCAAATGTGGCATGTCATGAAATGGAGTGGCCCCAATCTGAAATGATCTCTGTCAGGGAGGAGGAATGTGTAGATTTTTTAAATGCCAAGATGACTATGATAACTGATACTTTCTCCCCAGTTCTAATCCCTTGCAGAGACCACCATTTTGTCCTTCTCCACAGGGGATAAAATGTTCTGGACAGAGTTCTCTTACTTTTTTGATATCTTGAAATGGAGAGAGAGAGCGAGAGAGCGAGAGAGAGAGATGTGATGGGGGTAGGAAAAGCGGGTGGGTAGGAGAGAAACTCAAACATTAATGGGGAATAGAATTTCCCTTGCACTGGCCACAATACATATGTTTGTTAAAAAGCAAGAGGCGGGGAAAGACATGCATGCCTGATGTTGAAGAAAAGCCCGTTTGTGCCTCACACACTGGAGAAATTGTTCAGGAACAGTTCATCCATGTGAAAATATGACCCATGTCATTTTGCCAGGGTTGTTAAGACACTGAGCTGCTGAGTAAGGCCTGATTGGGTAAATTCAAGATCCTGGGGGTGTGCATGCTTCCTTGTGTCCAGTTTTTCTAAGATGCAAAAAAAGGGTCAGTGGAAATAAGGTTATGCTGTGCCACCTGCGTGGGCGAGACAGGGTCTCGATAGGGTGGGAACCAGCCAGATCTCAGACATGGGCCCATTCTTTAAGATTCTCCCCCATTTTCTTAGTGGGAAAAGGAGAAATAGAGAACAAATGCCCAGCACTAGTACAGCAAGAATAAAAAAAAGTGTTATTTAGAGATGAGGACAAGGGAAATGTTATAAATCATTTTTGAAATGAATTTCCCATTCTCTTTGGACTATTGTCATATTCCTGTTTCACAAACTCCCAAAATGTCTTGATATAAAATTCAGATCATTTGTTGGGGGAAAGAAATGGCTTTACAGAGAAGCTTAGAGGACATGACAGCTTCATTCAAATGAAATAAATACTCAAAGGCAGGCAGGAACTATTGAAAAAGAGAAGAATTTTTATGTTATTATTTCAGGAGAATTGCATAAAGTTTGAGGGCATCCTACATGAACCCCAAGTACTAACCAAAAAACAAAACAGAAAAATCACCGTTTAGCTGTTTGGTTTTAACTAGACCAGGATAAATAACCAGTTCAATCTCCATGTGCTTCCAAAATTGAATTAACAGTCCTGATTATGCTTGGCTTATTTCCAGGATCCCAGACTGTCTCTTATTCAAGAGGGCAATAGAGCAATCATTTAATTCATTCAACAAATAATAACACAATTTTATTAACCCGCAATAGGCCAAGCCTTTAATCTTTCTGGGTCTCAGATTCCTTTTCTGTAAATTGATGATGTGTGACTAGTTGATTTCCAAACTTCATTCTTTGAGTTGCATGATTCTCTTCCAGCTTTAATATTTTGGTAAAGGGGGATTTATAATTTGGATAAAAAATCTTGACACTATTTGCATTTCTTGAAAATATGTATCTAATAGTCCCACTATAGACTTCCTGCAATACCATCTGAATATGTGAGAGAAGGAAAATTCCTGTTTCTCCCCTTTAGCTGCTATGTTCTATGAAAAAATTTTTTTTTATCATTTTAAAGTAATAGTTTAACTTTTTATCAATAAAGGAATTGGGCTGGGTGGAGCTTGCATTGAACCCAAGTGGACCATTTCAGTTTTACTGTGACAGGTTTCAAAATCTCCCCTAGATTAAGGGCAGAAGATTTATTTTAAAGGGCCCCTTTGAAAGAGATATATTCTGCCTTTCTGCTTTTGAACCTGCAAGTATGTTTCAAGCTCCTTAGATTTAACAGCTCAAGAACTGCTAGTTATAAAAGTTTTTTTTTTTTTAAAAGCTAAGATGTGGTTTTCAAATCCAATTGGCAGGTACTTACAGAACTGTGGGCTCCCAGGGAAGGAGTGGAAACATGAGACACTTGTAAAGATCTCACGCCATTAAGAAGTTTCCTTTGAGACACTACTATCAGCCCACTGATAAAACGTCATAAAACAACTGCCATCCCACCTTTTATAGGAACAATCCTTGGATTAGTCAGAGCTGGTAGATTGTAATAAGGAAATGAGTGTTAAAAAAATGAATTAAGGGAAAAGATGACCTTCAGGTTACAATGTCTGTCGATGGGGTCAGGGGAAGGAAGGTTCAAAATCTAGTGGGAGAGAGGTCAGGCTGATGCTAGATGCGAAAGTTCACAAGTCGACGTTATAAATAATACATGGAGGAAATGAGTGTTTGCTCCTCTCTAATGTTAGCAGACTGGAAGGATAAGATGGCTTCCTTTTGACGCGAAAAGATCTAAATGTGAAAGGCTATTTTAAACAACGAACAGCTGTTTCATCTTGAACTAAAAAGGACAAAGAAAACACCATCGGGTCTACATAGGATATCTTGTGGTTTTCCTTCTTTTTCTGTCTCTCTCTCTGTCTCTGTCTCTGTCTCTCTGTCTCTGTCTCTGTCTCTCTCTCTCTCTCTGTGTGTGCGTTTCTTCTTCCCCTCCTCTCTTTTTACTTAGGATAATTGAAATGTCATTTTATCCTGGGAAGTTTTCTTTACCAACCAGGGAGGTGGAAAGTTAAAATATTGAAGAATTTCCTTTTCATCATTTTGAACATAAACAACTCTTCATGGCTTTAACAGTGATTGTTTTCTTTGTTAACCCAACAGAGATTAATGCGTGGAATGCTTGCTTGTATTCTTAAGGGAAAAATGATGATGGCCCCTGGGTAATATATTATAGGCTGGACTAAAGCAGTAGGATGGCGTTACAGCATAGTCTAAGAGCATTTCCCTGCTCTGAAGAACAGCCGCAAACGTAAAGGGTGTCCTAAGTCACCAACTGAGGAGATTTCAATTGTCCAATTAGTGCCTGAGAATTCTGAAATCATATTCACGGAAAGTTTAAGCATTTATCTTTAGATGATTCAGAAAATGAATTTCTGAGTCTCAGAGCAAGCATATTGGAAATTTAACTCAAAGCAACTCTTGGGTTGATGTGCAAAGATATATAGGTCTCCAAAAATTTGCATTAATACATAAAATCATTTGTTTCAGTTTGAATTTTGTACTGGAAATAGCTGAGGCTGATTGTATAGAGCAAGATGTTATATATTCATTGAGTAGTAAGTTTATTTACTTCTTAATTCTCTATAGCTTTGATGTTTTCCCTCTAATCCTAATTAATCCTAAAGGATTAATCATTACAATAATTTCTTTTCTTCTAGATGAGAAAAAAATATTCACACACACACATTTAGTACATTTTACCTGGAAAACTATGCCATTAAGCAAGCAAGCAAGCAAACACTCAAAAGTTTAATTATTTACTTATATGTTTCTAAAAGGCTAAAAGAGAGACACAGAAGATTGTGGCTTTCTTTTTATTTATTTGAAGGAACCACTTCATTTAGCTCTTTTTGGTTGTATAGTTGCACAAAGTATTTCCGATGTTTTTAGACTCTTTCTAGTTTTCTTCCTTTTAAACTCATGAGCCACAATTTCAGTTAACATTTTCTGGGGCTTAATTCTTTCTAATTTTGTGTTTAAAATAAACTACGAATCTCTTTAAATTAAGAACAGGAAATTCTATGCTTGAAACTGCTATTTCTCTCCTTCAATTAAGATGTAGAGCTCAAGGACACGAACATCTTGTAAAACTAAAAAAAAAAAAAAAAAGACAAGAAAGCTGTGCAAGATTTTCTTTCCTAATCTCAATTTGGTTATATAACACATTAATAAATCGTCCTGTCAACCTCTAGGACATGAGTTCAACTCCAATTGGTTTAATGGCCACAAATATTTCCTTAGGAGAACTCCGGATTTCTGGATGGAAGCAGGAATGTCAGGGATTCTCAGGGCAGGCTTGGGAACCCCCCCAGAAGGTGGTCATGGGCTGTAATCACGCCCTGCTGATAGGATTTGGCAGTTAAAATAGATGGAGGTCAGCCTGTCGTTTTGTCTATTTAAATAAGTCACTTGTGATTAAGGATAAGCAGCGAGCTTTTTCTCTCTCTCACTCTTGGATCCTTGTAGGCTGGCTGCCGTGGTTTCTCTGGTATCTCCCCTCTTCTTGGGTGTTTCTTTCATTCTCTCTCTTTTTATATGGAAAATGTTAACAATGTTAATGATTCCTCCTTCTTTCCCTCCTTGAAGACATGGATTAAGAGAGAATTTATCACCGTATCCTATTTAAACTACAAAAATAGAGAGAGCAAAAAATTAGTGTTCATAGCCAAACTCTATTATACACTGGATGTTTTGTGACATCTAGAGTCTCAACTCAAGACAGGAGTCTAGTCTTTGCATTATACAATAAAGTTCATGGTAATCTCCTCATCTGCTTATGTACTTTGGCAGACAAACTGAATTTTCTGCCTTATTTTTAAATTAATTGACGTATAATTTTGTGAAAATTTCCATGTGTTCACTCTCTCCAAAAGTGAGGGCTGCATTTGCTTTTAGGACTTAGCCGTAAAATAGCAGGTCCTTATAAGATCGTGCCCTTTTCCATAAAAGACATTGCTTGTTATGCCATATGGAATCCCTGGTATATAAATATTTAAGCCTGTCACATCCTGTGAGGAGTTGGTAGGTGTTCCACCACAATTAAAGTTTTGGGGACTAAATACCTTTGAGAGAAATTGCATATTACCTCTGAAATCCAGAAGTTCTTGGCACACATGGGCATATTAGAGACCCTGAGAAATACTGCTTCACAAAATGAAGTACAACGATCCAAGGAAATGAAGTTTGTGAAACTGAACGTTTTCCAAACTGTTGTGACCACGCGATCTTTTGGCACCCAGACACTGTTCAATCATCTTCAGGCACTTCGGTGTTCTGTAGAGTGGACCTTGGGAAATTCTGGAAGGGAGCATTCCTGAGAAAAGAAGGAATGGGAAAGGATTAGATGAGATAAAATAACTACAGCACTAAGCAGAGTTTCTGACACACAGTATGTGCCCAATAAAACTTAACTCTTGTTTACTTTTAGAGGAATAGGACCCAGACAGTCATAAATGCAAATCTTGCCATGTCCCTTTATTGAGTTGACCAAGTCTCTATACATAGTTGTTATTTTCTGTAAAAAAGGGGATAATAATACATATCTTGTAGGATTTATTGTGAGCATTAGAGATAAGGTCTATGACCTAGATCTAAGACCTAGAAACTGCTTAAGAAATGGTTGCTGATCATTATTGTTGTGATTCTACAATGTTCCTCTGTTTCTTGTTAGGACTAGTATATTTCTCTGGAGCCTTCCCACTCTTTTTCTATGAAATTTTCTGAATTTCTCCAATGATTCTTGATAGGCTGAAAGAGACAACACATTTGTGCTGATTATTGGATTATGGCACTTTAAGAAACAGTTACCAGATAAATGGATGCAAGAATTAATTTTCCTCTAACTGGCTATTTCAGAGAGTGAGACAAAGCAACAGAAAACATGGGACAGTAAAGCTGATTAGCACAAGTTATCATTTCTGTGCAACCCCAATGACAATGTGTCTATTTTATCCTTGTTGCATAGATAGAAAAACAAAAATCTAAGAAAGTTGACATTTATGTTTACACATTTTGTCTTACAGATTAGACCTAAATCTACTGTTTCTCATGTTTATTTTTTTAGTTGACAAAGAGAATGGGAATCCAATACTAACCTTTCCTCTTTGTTATCTGTTTCATCTCTTAGGGATTTTGTGAAGGGGTAAATTTAAATTTTTATTTTTAATAAGATATTGTAGTAACATATTTTATTCTTAAGTATTTCTCCCTGGAAATCTCAAGTTTACAAAATGAGGACTGCTTCTCCCATTTCAGTGTCCAAAAGCAAGGATAGAATTCCTAAATCCACTTTTCTTTTCCTTCTTTTCTGAATTAATGCCTCATCAGGTTTTGAAATAGATCAGGCTTGGACAGATTGTTCATCCAGCTGACATGTACCCCATGATCCTGGGGTGTGTTATAGGTGCTTTCATAAGAAGGCTTATATGAAAAGTATTTTTAAAAGATACCCTTTGGGAAAAATTGGGGGTTTCTTTTCGTGTACTATATGCAATAGCCTCATGATAGAAGAAATGTAGAGTTTTAACCTTAGTTATGCACAAAATCTTAGGGATTTCAGCCTACATTATTTATTATTATTATTATTATTATTTTAGGCCAGTAAAAAGACTTTATTTGGGAAATGGGGGAAAGAACAGAGCTTTCTGAGAAATGGGAGAGAAAGATAGAAATGCACACCAAGATTTGGTGCGGGTTCCTGTAGGCAGAGAGAGCGGGTTTATTCTACCCGCTTGCTAATGATAAGGGGATGGGACCCAGTGGTTACTGGTTACCCCACCCATGGTGGAGGCCACACATTATTTTTGAAACACATGCATACATACATGCATACATGCATGCAACAAGAAGAGGAAAGAAATCAGCCCACAACTTCTTAATGATGAAGAAAAGATTAGATCTTGTCATTTGGGGTGTTATTATTCTTGGGAATTTTTCAAAGCCTAGGTCTCTAAAGGCTGCTACTGGAGTATCTCATTGATCTGAAATGCATCTCATATTGCATATATGTATTTTAAAATAAATTACAATCTGTCCTGGTCAAGGAATGGGAATTCCAAAAGGGTGTTTTACATGTGCAACTCTTGATTTTCAACCCAAATTTCACAAAACATTTTTTTTTAAAGATTTATTTTATTTATTTATCACCCTCCTCTCTTGTTGTTTGTGCTCGCTGTCTGCTCTCTGTGTTCATTTGCTGTGTGCTCTCTGTGTCTGCTCGTCTTCTTTTTAGGAGGCCCTGGGAACCAAACCCAGGACCTTCCATGTGGGAGAGAGATGCTCAGTCATTTGAGCCACCTCAGCTTTCTGGTTTGTTGTTTCTCTCATTGCCTTTCCTCTTTGTCTCTTTGTTGCGTCATCTTGCTGCACCAGCTCACTGCGCCTGCCGGTCGTGCCGGTCGCTCCAGCTTGCCTTCTCCAGGAGGCACTGGGAACCGAACCTGGGACCTGCCATGTGGTAGATGAGAACCCAATCTCTTGAGCCACATCCACTTCCCTCACAAAGCATTTTAACAGTCAGATTTACTGTTCATCAACTTAATAGTAGCCATATGGATGAAATCCCTTTGAAATTTTCTACCTTGCTTGGTATTTATCTAAAATAATGACTTAGAGCTTTTCAAATAATATATTGAATCTTATTTTCTGAACTGATTTGTTGGGAAAAAAGAAAACTGGACAAGTTTGGGAGTGAAAGTGTAGTGACAGATCTAGTCTCTAATTTGCAGACAATCAGCATCATTAAACTTTGAGAAGGCACTTTAGGTCTTATAATAATCAGCAACTCAAAGAAGAAGGCTAAAAATAGGGACAGATAATTAACAGTCTAAAAATAGACTTGGCTAGCCATATGGAAGTCATTACAGTCTGGAGGTTAAAGGGGCAGAGGAGAATAAAAATCAAATCAAATATTATTACATATTAAACATACAAACAGTAAATGCTTCACAGAGTTCTGCTTGATGTACAATTTTATTTGAGAAAACTATAAAAACACAAATTATCATTTCCTAATTGATCAAAAGGTTTTCTTGGGATGGTGCTTTTGGCTCCAATCCAAAAGCTGCTTTTGGCTTGACAGGTCTGCCATGCTGTTGATATGCTGAGGATTCTGTCCTTCACAATGGGAAAGATGTACTGATACTTATATCACTCTTCCTATTTAGAATAAGCAGCAGTACATGTAATATGTACTACTGCCTTAAAACCAAATAATTACACAACAAAGAGAACACCAACAAAGACGAGCTAGCTCATGGATCCAGGACACCCCAAAGGGTACTATAATTTTTTTATAAGATTAAAGCTGATGGTATGTGGTTTCCTCCGTTTTTTATTGTTGGTATGGGAAGATGCAGCACCTGCTATCATGGGGGAATTACTTTCAGGGTTAGAAAGCACCTTTGCTGCCCGCTATGCTTCTGTGTGTGTGTGTGTCTGTGTGAGAGCTGAGGCAGCTTTTTCCCCCCCTGAGATGGCTCCCTCATCTGTTTTGCTTGTTGCTTTTGCTCGTTTGTGTTCGTTGTCTGTTTGTTTTTTTCTTTAGGAGGCACCGGGAACCGAACCCAGGACCTCCCATGTGGGAGGCGGGCACTCAACTGCTTGAGCCACATCTCTCTCCTGAGGTAGTTTTAATTGCGGTAAACAGTATTGTTCTTTTTCCATGACTGACTCATTTCTTAATAAATATTATATTGATTCTTATACCCATCTCATCCTTTAAATTTTTTTATTTTTAAAAACACTTTAGATTACATAAATAATATATAAAAAATATAGGGGATTCCCATATGCCCCACTGCCTCACCCTCCCACATTGTCCCACATCAACAACATCCTTCCTTAGTGTGGTACATTTGTTACAATTGATGAACACACATTGAAGTATTGCTACCAACCATGGACTATAGTTTACATTATAGTGTACACTCTGCCCTGCACAATTTTATAGTTTATGACAAAATGTATAATGGCCTGTATCTGTCATTGCAATGTCATGCAGGACAATTCCAATGTCCTGAAAATGCCCCCTTGTTACACCTATTCTTCCCTCTCCCTCCCCTCAGAACCTCTGGTGACCACTGCCTTTAAATCAATGTTACAAGTTCTTCCATTGCTAGAATAGTATTGTCTATAATAGAATAATAATAAGTCTACTTTAGTCCATTGTTTATTCCCCAATCTTGAGGATTTTTGGATGATGATGCCCACTCTTTCTGATTTAGATGGGGCTTAGTTCCCATGAGGCAGTTGGATGGAACTATCTTGCTTGCAGTTGCCAACACTCTGTTCCTTGGGATGGTCGTTGTCCATCATCATCTCCTTGTTAGTTGTCTGGGTTAGTTCAATGAAAGTAGGTGTTGTAACTCTGCTGAGATTCAGGGCTTAACCGGCACATGAATAGACCAAAGATTTAAGTCTCTGGGACATATATTTAACAAGTTTAGTGCTAATTATAGGTTCAAATAAAAGGGACAGAAAAGCCATGTGTAGAGAAACTATAAATGTGTCTAACTCTGTTACACTGGGGAGCATAAATTCCAAAGTAAGGCCCACTTACAATGTTTAGATGTCTCTAGAGCCATCAGGAACCTCCCATGTGTCTAGTTAGTGCCATTGCCTGGAAGGCTGTGGAGGAACCTCAAATCTATTTACTTACCTTTTGAATTTCTGGGTTTAAAAAATGAAAAGAAAAGATAGATATGTGAGAGGAATGACTGGAGGGCTTGGCCAAAATGAAGAGCAGCAAACTTTTGTGGAAAGTGTACAGCTGTGCTGCCTGAGGCTGGTACCTGGACTGGAAATCAAACTCTGTTTGTGTCATGAGAATGACCTTGATGAAGGTTGTAACTGTGTGAGCCTCATGCATCTCATCTAGAAAATGGAAATAATGGTTTCTTGGTATTAAGCTGGATATTGTAAGCCCTTTCTGAGGAAACAGGTAAAATCTTTAGGAACCTGAGAACTTGGTACATGATAGTTTAGCTCAGTAGATGATAGTAACTACAAATATATTGTTATCCACAATTTAATCTTGTCACATTAGCAAACTCTTAGGATATTGACAGGATTGATGCAGATATTCCAAGGTAAGGCCAACTGATAGGGTGCTGAATTCCTGAGAATGTCTGCCCTGCCTATAGCATCTAGATGTCTCTAGAGCCCTCAGGAGCACCCCTGCTTGAGGCACTATTTACTGTGACAGTCAATGAGATCCTCCTGAGACATGCATAAGCGTTACCTCTGAAATGACCTCCTGACTCACTTTGAAATCTCCTAGCCATAAAAACTTATTTGTATTTAATATTTCTCCCTTTGGGTCATGGCCTTTTTCCAGATGCTTCTCTAGTTGGTGCTTAATCCCTCAGTGCCAGGGAGGCTCATCCCCAGGAGTCATGCCCCAGGCTGGGGAGAAGTTAGTGAGTTTATATGCTGAGTTTAGTTTAGAGAGGAATGACCTCTTTTTAAAAATCTGAACTTGGTATATAGGCATATATATTATTCACTCATAGAATCTCAAAAGACAGAAAATTGTCTCTTTTTTTGATAGCTGCATACTATAATTTTTACCTTTTCCTATTAATGGACCTTTAGAATGCTTACATTATTTCCCAATTAGAAACAATGTTAAAATGAATAGCTTACAAAATAGCAAAATCTCTACTGAAAAAGCTGATAAATAGGGACTCCTTTGCTTGCAAGAGAGATTTTAAATTGTTGCAGTGTCTATGGAGAGACATTTGCCAATAGCTACCAAAATTAACCTAGCAAACCCGTTTCTGGGAAGAGATTCCCTTTTTCCTTTATGTTTCAATGGTGCTTGGGCTAAAAATAAAGAGTTTCCTGATTTAGAAGGTCTTGAACTTTATTTGCAAGGTAATATGTTCAGAAGAATTTAAAGACTATGATAGATGTTTATTGAGGGATGTATATTTCTGAGACTTCTTTAAGAATCATGTTTCTGGTTTTTAAAAATCATATGCTGTCATCAGAAATATATTTCTGTGTTGGACCAAATCATTTTAGACCTATAAACCTTGCAATTTCTAGTGCTTTCTCTCAGACTCATATTCAAATTATTTCCACTATCCTTTTCCTTTCTACCATCTCACCCCTCAGACTCACTTTGATTTTTTTTCCTTTGGTAGAAAGGGTCATTCCATCAGAAGAAAATAATCTGAACTTCTTCTATTTCTTTTTTCCACTCCCTTCCCAAATGATTCCTTGTCCTTTGAAAGCTGAATAGATTTTTTCTCTCCCTTTGGAGTTCCTTCTTTTAATTTTGCTTCATTCTATATTTTTAAAAACACCACTTGTATTAATTTATCACTAATTTTGTCTTATTTCCGTAGTAGAAATCAAATAATATAGGAAGACATCATAAATCCTCAAGATTGAGGAACAAACAAACATAAGGGGGGGGGGATGCACCTATGGACTAAAGTAGACTCATTATTATTCTAGCAATGGAAGAACTTGTAACATTGATTTAAAGGCAGTGGTCACCAGAGGTTCTGAGGGGAGAGAGAGGGAAGAATAGGTGTAACATGGGGCATTTTGGGGACATTGGAATTGTTCTGCCTGATATTGCAATGACGGATACAGGCCGTTTTAAATTTTGTCAAAACTTATAAAATTGTGTGGTGCAAAGTGTGAACTATAATGTGAACTATAGACCACGGCTAGTAGCAATGCTTCAATATGTGTTCATCAATTGTAACAAATGTACCACACTAATGAAAGATGCTGTTAATGGGGGAAGTGCGGGAAGGAGATGGGGTGGGGTATTTGGGAATCCCCTATACTTTCGTTGTAACATTTATGTAATTTAAATCTCCTTTAAAAATGAAAAAAAAAATTTATAAAAAAAGGAAACTGTTTCCATGCCCACAATCACCTAGTCACTAGTTTCACTCCCCAGAGGCAATCTCTTTTAACACTCTGTTCAAGTCTTCTTGGTGGTTCCTTCCATACTTTTAAATAATGTGTCCATACCACTATTTTCTGAATTGTTAACTCTAATCTATTTTCTTTCTTTTATAAAAGATGAGGGTATAGCTCTTATATACAACTCCATTCCCCCCAATCACTTATTTCCAAATTTTGATAGTTATTTAATTTTCAGTCAATTCCTTTGGCTAACTACATGCATATTTAAGTTACAGACTTAGATCTCTTTCTTCATCCATTGCATTGAATTTTTCTTTGATTCTTTCTACTTAGGATCATTTCTTTTTTGTTCTTACTCTTTTTAACACCTTTTTACCCCATCCCCTGAGAGATATTGTCAAGTTTCATAACATTTGTATTCTGTTCTGTAACTACATCAAGACTTCTCTTGTTTGTCTATAAGTTGAGTTTCACAGTTGACAACCAATAGAACACGACTATAATGTAATTCCTTTTCATTGTAGAGCCAAGTAATGAGCCATAATTATAGTTACTTCACTACTGGTACAAGGTCTTAAACTAATTTGGAAATGCTATTAGGAGAATGTTTATAATGCCAAGAGATTTTAACAGCTAAATCAGGTGCTCAAACTTATGCCACATTTTGGTTTGCTTTCATATTTAGATCAATATCTTCTTGCATTTTATCCTCCAGTTATTGCTTGTGTTTGATTTTTCTCATTGAGAGAATTACATTCTTTACCACCCAACCTTAATGAAGACTGAATCCAATCGTCTCCATGAAGCATACCCATTTTGACACCATTGATGCCATCTGTCTTGGTACAAGGTAAGTGAATCTGTGGTCAGTATCATAAATTCATGTATTGGTAATGATTAACAGTAGATACTTTTAGTTGGTCATATCACTAGGTTTTCAGAATTGTGATTTATCCTTTCAGATAGTCACTGTATAATAAGGCTTATTTGTAATTTTATTTCTCACCTCTTCTACTAACTATCCTTTACTGCTTATGACAGTTCAAAGTTTCCTATGGATGGTAAAGTCCATTAGTTGATAAAGTCTCTTCTAAATGAAATCCACATCTTAGATTATTCTGTAGTCATCCTGATTTTATGCACAGAAATGGCCCCCTATGAGTATATTAGTGGAAATCAGGGATTCCAGAATTCCAGGTATAATTCCTGGGTCAGTCACAGCCCTCCTCCATCCCCAGGTAATCTTTCTTATACCTGTTAATGTCTCAGGGTCTCCTTTTGTTGTCTTTTATTTATTTTTCTGATATTTATTCCTTTCCTTTCCTAATAGCATCTTAGTTTAAGCCCTTAGCTCCACCTTAAGGTAAGGATTAGGGTTAGGGTTAGGTCAGCTTCTAATTGACCTCCCTGCTTTCCAAAGTCCCACTCAAAACCACTCTGGCACAACATTCCCTGGCTCCAAGATCTTCAATGACCCTCCAAGGCATAGCAAATAAATCTCAAACTCCTAATTCTAGCATTTAAGTTCCTTCACCATCTTCTAACCACACGCTTCCTGAATTCCCTCTCTGAATAATAAGCCTAAACTTATCTGGATAGTTTTAAGTTCCTTAAATATGTGCCTTGTCCCTTCAGTCTTCCAACCTTACTTCTGCTTCTCCCTTTTTTTTTTGGAATGCCCACTTCCAGTGCCTGCCTGTTGCAGTTATCCTTATTTTCAAAGTCTTCTCAAAATTTAATTACCTGCATGGAACTTCTCTGATGCCTCAAAGCTGCAGTTGTGGTTTCCTTCTCATGGTTTCCTCTAGTACTTCCTTAAGACCATTTCTTCACTTTTAATAAATTCCCTTGCATTGCATGCATCTCCGTGTGTTATGCTCCGGATATGTATTTTCCTTGAAAAAAGGACTGTCCTGTATAAATTTTATGTCCCTGAATGCACTCATCATCATAGGAACTCTGGAATTATGTTGACTCATCTATAAAATGCAATTAGTCTTCTTATCCTTGGTTACCTCACAGGGGCATGAATCTGCTTTCTTTGGAGTAAGAGTACTCTAAGATGCAATTTGGCTTAATTTCTAATTAGTAACTATGCACATGTACTCAGGATACATTTGAAAAAGGAGTTAGATGGAGCTCCAGCCTGCTCCAACCTCCCCATTTTTAATGGAAGATGATGTGGGATGTTTCATTTTTGCCTGGGGAAATGAAGCCAAAAGAAAGGGCTGACTGAAAAAAATCAAATTGTATTTTATAGCCATGTATAAATTCCAGCATGAAAGCATCTAGTCATTCATATTACAGGGTGAAAACCCTCTTGGCCTGGTATTAGAAGAAGAAATTTTATGTTTTGATTGTCTGGTGGACCTTATGAAAATTGCAAACTTGTTCCTCTCTGCTGAGCATACTGAGAACCACTTCTCACAGCTCAATATTTAATAGTGGCATAATCATTGAGAGATGGGCACTAAGAAGTTTTAGGAGGAAATAACCTATGGGAGAATGGTGTTTATATGGGAAAAGGGATATTCCCTCATATGCCAACATGGCTTGGTTGTATGAGTAGACAGCACTTCCCATTTTTCAGTGGGTTGGAAAGTTCTAGTACTGGAATTGCAGTTATATATGTGTTAGGATGAAACGAGATCATGAATATTGGTAACTGTTTTATAAACTGGCAAGTGAATAAAAAAGTAAGGGGTCCTGGTGGTCTAAGCCCCAGAGGCAAAGGCTAAGGTAGTTTAAGGAGCTGCCAGGTGGTCTAGAGAAGACAGAAATAGGTAAATAGATTCTTGGTAGTTCTCAGGGTAGCATAGATTCGTGATAAGCATATCAGATGCCTACAATTCAGCCCAATAGCTTTGTTTTGTAGAAAAGGGTCTAAAGGTATGGAGAAGTCCAGTCACTGCTTGTATTATTTCATCGCCCAGGATACAACTTATCCCCCTGGAAAAAAAAGACTATCTACCAGAAATTCCCTTGCCTCGAATAACAGAGGAAATTGTAATGTCCAATAGTTCCTTTAGAAGCTAGTACAAAACCAGGGGTCTTTAACCTAGCAATCACAGGAACCTCTCCTCCCCCAACTCACCCAAGAGGGTCTATCTCAGAATTCAGGAGTCCTGTGCATTGGGATGGGGAAAGTTACCTTTTTATTCTCACTAACTGCTATTCCCAATAAAGCATTTCTTACAGTAATGAATGAGAGCGACAAAGCACATTAGCAGGACACAGATATTCTCCCTATTGCATGACAGTTGTTGCAACATCTTAAAATATGTAAGTTCCTCACTACTATGAAAATGCAGTAGTTAATAGACCCATTTAAATTTAATAGACACATTAATTCATTAATAAAAAAATATGTTTTACTAAATCACAGATCTGTTTTTGAAAAACTGCATTCATATACTTTGTTTCCATTGAGTTCCCTTGTATTTTACCTTACGCCTTGAAAAACATTATTCTGAGAAACATCCATAGTATTTGGCAGATCGCCAAGTGGCACAAAAAGGGTTGATAATCCCTATACTATATGATACTTTCAAATATTTAGGTTTTGTTTACAGATTAATTTCTCTTCCTTTCCAACAGTGTTTTCTTCTTAATTCAAGTTACTATTCTCATTAACGTTGGTTTCCTATAACAGCTTCCATTAGAAAGATAATAAGCTTAAAGTTTCTTGTAGGAATTTTTATTGCCACTTCTAAATTAATTAGAATGTTATTTCTTCCAATAGAAAGGTCATTATTTTTTAAAGAATAAATTTAATATCTTATCAAAATGGATTTTAAAATGGACTTCTGGAGCTTCTAATTTAATACTGGAGTTATTCCCCAACTTCATCAATTTTTGAGATAAGATCTGAGGAAGCAGAGAGGTCAAATAACACTTCTCTTAAATTAGGAAGAAATCATGCAAAGATATAAAAATATTTTTTCATTTTATTCCTATGTAGATAAAGCAGTTTGTAGCTGTTTGTGAAATATGCATAAATTATCCATATGCAGCAAGGTGCTTTAAAACTATATGTTATTATTTGGATATAGAGTATTGTTTTTCTTTATTTAAAAAAAATCAGTGAGACTGTGGAATTGTTGCTGAAGGGAATTAGGATTTAATCTTTGCAAGTAACCTCTAAGATGTTCTGAATAAAACACATAAAATGATTTTAAAATTAAGAATGCTCCTCAAATGCCAATTCTCCATCAGGCTGAATTTTGAAGAACTTGCATGCTTTTATCTATACTTCTCTAGAAATCAAGTGTTGGGGCCTGG